>JAGFNK010000414.1:0-47063 GCA_025769875.1 Russula earlei
CATTCTTTCTCTTCCTGCCTTTCTCATCCCGATATTAATGTGTCGTTGAGTGCGGATCCACAGTAGATTGCGAGTATGATGACACCTTGTTTCATTATATTCCCGTTTCACTTCTACTGCATTTTCCTGCATTCCTATAGCCATAGAAACCGAATCATGAGCCTTAGGGATTTGTTGGATGTTTTGGACCTCTGATTATTAGTTCCCTTTTGTCGCAGATCCATTGTGGTTGTCGTAATTCCTGCAAGTTGTATTATATCCGTACCGTCGCTATCAATTTATTCATCCCGTTTAAAAATGGGGCGATCGTCGAAGACTTCGTTCATTAACATCCCGGACCGTTGACGAGTGAAGGAGCAAGAGATTGATTGGCGAACTGCTGTTCAAATACAGACAGCTCCGGCTACGAGAGATTGATCGACCGGTGGAAATGTGAAGGACGGTGTGGATGCAGGGGAGCACACTTTGGTGCACACGGCTTGAGTTATTCGCTTCGAGAGAAGACCAGGCCGCAAGAACCGCAAGCATCCTTGTGATGTGACGGCGCAGCTGGACGGAAGGTCAGCGGGATAGAGGAGAAATGGGGAAGGCTGCATCGGCGGCATCACGGAGGGCGGGCACCCCGTTGGACTCGAGTGATGCGCCAAGAGAGGACTCGAAGGTGAAGGCGGCCAGCGGCTCCCAAATAAAGGCCGCGCGCCGGTTTCTGGACCGCGGAGATGCCATCCTCCGTCTGGTCCCTGGGACAAGAGAACGAACGCTCAGAGACAAGACAAGAGGGGACCGTCTGCTGCGCGAGGCGATGCGTGCCGTAATTGTGTACTGCACCGTAGATGTAGGACGACGCAGAGGCGAGGCGAGGCGAGGCGAGGCGCCGCGGCATGGCATGGCACGGCATGAGATCCGGCGAAACAGACCTGCTACGGTCACGCGTCCGGTGTGCCGCGGGAAGTGATAGGTCGGCGTACGGGGTGCACCCGTGCGATGCACCGCCTCTCGGGAGACAATGCGGGGCGGACAGAAGCAGCGAAGAGAACCTGAGCGCCGCATTGCAGCAGCGCAGCAGGCAAGAGAGGGCCCGAGATTCGTTGGGGGCGCGCGCCGTGCCGCGGGGACGACGGCGCAGCGTGAACTTCTTTTGATAAGCACTTGAAGAGAGATGGAGACGGAGACGGACGGTACGGGAGCCGCTTGTCATGCACGTCTCGTCCTGGTCCGCCTGCGGGCTTTCTACAATCTGGATGCCGCGTGGAGAGGCGCCGGTGAGGGTGAGAAATGAGCACACGCCGCCCGTGGTCGACCACCATCACTGGCACGCGGTCACGGTAGTACTGTAGTGAGTGTTTCTCACTCACATCACAACAGGACGTGGCGCCATCAAGCCTGAAGCCTGACTCGTTCCTACGGTTGCTTCGGCCCACATGAGTGCGGTGTGTCATGTGATGTGATTGTTATTCCGATCCGTTGATCAGATCAATACAATCGCTTACTCACAATTTCAGACAGGCCCTACGAACCGGGCAAACGTTTTCCCTTCAACATAATCATGGAAGACTTCACATTGGTGTCGACGTCCTTCTAGAATCAAAAGTGATGCTTCTTCTTGGTTTTGTGAAATCAACAGCCATTCGGTTTGTCGGTGGGTGTTGTCTGTACATGCCGTTTGTTACTCTTACCACTGACTTGACAACATTGGTGTTACTGCGCACGTGTTCCTGCAGCACCAACATAAATCCAATCCCTCGTTGCTGGGCGTTTGTCTTAATGGGCCACGTCTCCACAGTCTTTTCCGTCGACCATGACTCGGATGTGTCCCCTCCCGGTCGTTAGATGTTCTCACTGGCACCAACTCGTTATACTTTTTCGCCTGTGCATGCTTATATTCCTTGCGAACTGTCTGAGAAGGCTGGATCGTCATTATTCCGCAACATCGGAGAAGCCCAGAACCCATGAGGGACCGGGCTGCATGCACGCTCCTAGTTGATCGTAACTAGTTCTGCCACATTCCAACGCGAGTGATTTCACTCATGCCTCGTGCATGCGCGCTGGCGAACCTTTACTATGTATGGGTTGTTTGAGCTAACCGGCTTTGTGAGGTCAAACCTTGTCGGCACAACGTACGGGACTCTCACTGCCTCCATGAGCATTCCAAGGTCCTTCGCTAGGGACGAACCCCATGCCCGGACATCAATCCCAATCGTGACGCCTCACTGCGACCCCATCAAGCCATGTGCCGTGCACTTTCCTATCGTGCTTCGATTGCATCGGCGATCAGTTCGATGCGGATACATATGGTCACGTTCGTAGGATCCGAACCTTGTGCAGTTCTGCTCGGGGTTCAAGAAGGACATCGGAGATCAACATCGTCAGTCTGTTGACGATCTTATCTTATTACACCATGGTAGTATTACGTCATGGTAGCTTAGGCCCGCCTCGCAACCTGCGTCAGTGTCTTCCAAAAATCGTGCACGCGTGATGTGGACTTTGAGAGTAGTTCAAGCACGCCTTTTCGGTGGACATCAAAGTGGACTTTCTTGGTGCGAGGTACGTTTTTCTTTAACGCTGCGGGCATTTTACAATTCGGTCAGCTAAACCCTGCAATCTCATTGGAGAAACTGAATTGGAGTACGTTGTAAAATGTTTTTAACAAGCTTTGATGTGCTCTGCAGGGACATGGTTTGCTCTGTCCGAGTGATCCTGCACACACTCACACGCTGTCTCGCGGATTCCAATGCCGCGATCCGCTATTTCCCTCATGCTATTGCGCTTTATGAGGTACCGCCTATCAGGAACTCACGCGGACTATCGGGCCGAAGGGCTGATGTTCACGTGGTTTGGTTTGCCGAGGGTCACGCTGGCGTTTTGACCCTCCCTGATTCTGATGTCGTCGTGCAGAGGTTCGGTCCTGTTTCAGAAACGAGAAGCATTTTCTTGCGCTAGATGACCCATGAATGTTTCCGAACTAAAAATACAACTTCGCAGGGTGACTCTTGAGGCCGTTAAGTTACCAAGCGAAAATACCAGTCCTGAATACATGGTTACGAGCGATACTCTCAGGCTCTTTCTGATTGAGGCTCCATCCCTCACACACGACGAGAGAAGTTGTGGAGCGAGCGGATGCGTTGAGTCTGATGCATGATCCATTGGAAATGGTGAAAAACCTGGTGGATTTTAAGTTGTTACCCATGCGGCACCGTTAATGGTCGTACGTACCACATGTGAAATGCGCCGCGCGAGCTCACCGATTCAGATTCACAGGGTCAATCGGGACGTCCTGATGCCAGCGCGAGAGGGGGAGAAGATAAAGGTGTGAAGTTCTGGATGGATCTTGGTTCCATTTCGAACCCAAGGCTAAGTTTGACCCCCACGATGTTCAATGGGTAGATTGTTTGACCGCACTTCGTTATTGTCGTCATGAACACATGGTTTTTCTCTTTCCCTGGTCGAGGAGAAATATAAGCATGACAACACATTAATACATCCAAACTCGTGCTCTACACGGGTTTCCAGATAAGTCACCACCATGACGCGGAAGAGCCCAAAGCAATGTTGCCATACTCATTCCATGTTTCAGATAGGAACTGTATTTGGTCACCGTTAGATGCAGACTCGCGGCAGGAATAGAGATCGGTCATACCGCAAGTTCGGGTGCGGATTGATACGCTCCTATCGTCACAAGAGCGGAGGAAGTACCAGTAATCATGTGTGTCAACGTCACGCAGCGCCGAGAGTTTTAGGTGGTCTTCGTGAAAATTTACACTTCAGGAGGGCGGTAGGTCTACCTTTCGCTTTGACCACAAATTGATATTATCACGAGTGAGTGTGAGGTACCCGAACTTGCGTCCATTCAGGGTACTGGACCCTACCAGTGGGAACCGTCATATCAGCCTTTGGGAGCTCAACTTGCTACATGCTTGGCTGGCCTGGGCTAAACAATACTGAGCATCCCAACGGTGACCCTGGGTGAGATAGCATATCCACCAACCGCGGAGGATACCGCCCACGCCATTGGGATGGAATGGCGTAGAGTATATTCCAGAGACGGTCACCAAGACAACAATGAACGACGACAACCGTTTTGTTGTTCATCAGAAATTGGCGTCTTATTGATTACGGTGTATCCTCGGATTGGCTGCTGTAGGTGATATCCATGGCCATCGATAAGAGTGATTGATTTGGTTGAACAACGCGAGTCTCACAACCGACCAATGAGGCGTCAGACAGAGCGTGCATGGCTGACGCAGAAAAATACGCGTCGCCTGCCATCAGGGTTTCGAGTGTGGGAATTTGCCGTGAGAGAAAGTCACGACAACGTTGGGAAAAAAAAAACTTTTGAAAAGAAAAAGAGCTCAACGCGCGATTTTTGCGCACGCGGGAAGCACAGGTTGTGTGCCATCCGGGATTCGACGTGTCCCACATCCTGAGACATTCCGAGTGTTGTCGCGTTTCGCGGTAAAGGGTGGAAGAAGAAAAGGAAAATAAAAAAAACGTACGGCCGCCATGTGGGATCAACAACGGGCTGTTGACCACGTGTTTCGAAACGACATCTCGGATGGATATGGAAGAAGAAGAAAAAAAGGAAAGCTCACGCACAAAGTCTAACGCTCAAAAATCGCGCTCGCGGGAAAATATGCGATTCTTGGCATCCAGGTGTCGAGTTTGGGGATTTTAACATCGCCTGTGGAGGGAGCTTGGAGCACTTGAGGAGAGGAAGGAGGATTTGAGAGAGAGCTCATAAAAACGAACAAGAAACCGCACCTGGTCACTGCGACGCGCCAAAATCGCGCACGCGGTAGAGAAAGCAGTGAAAACGATAAAATATGAAAGAAGAGAAAAATGCAGTGTTCTACGCTTAAAAGTCGCGCATGCGAGATCAAACGTGTTGCATGTGATGGAGTATTCGAGTATGGAATGGATCAGAGAGAAATCCAAAAGGAAGAAAAGGCGATAAAACAAAGGAGAACGAAAGGAAAACACACGCGCGCACGGAGAAAAAAGGGCCAGTGATGTTTTGGGGATCAGCGTGGTCCAGACTGCGCCGTCGCTGTGTGAGAAGAGGTTAGGATGAGCGAGTAAAGGGGAAAAAATAAAAAAACGGAGAGGAGAGAGAGAAAACCGAGGAAAGGGCGAAAAACAAAATACGTGAGACACCCATTGACCCCTCGTGAACGTCTTTACGTCTGCGTCGTTCATGCGCATCGCGCGATCTAGACCTGGAAGACATAGTTAGCACTGTGCAAAGGAGAGGAGAGGGGAAAGAGAGAAACGAAAAAAAGGGGGAAAAACAAAAACGCACAAAATGCCCAAGCTGCGTATCGTCCTCTCCTCTCCTCTCCTCTCCCCTCTCATCCACCCTACTCTCCCTCTCCCCATGCTCCCCCATCCTTCTGACCTCCCCTGATGACGCAACCGTCAAGACATTCAAGACGTTCTCGAGGAGGGAATGGGTCTCTCACGTATGTTGGGTTTTCAGCACAGACGGCAACGGCAGCCAGGGGTTAATAGGTTAAGATGGTTACAAACCAGCTCACTTGTCATGTTGCACGCGCCGTTCTGCGACGGTTCATGTGACGAGGGGAGAGATGCTGAGTTGTCGTCATCACTGGCATTGCCAGGGTCTTCTACTTCAGAATAGTATTCTGTAATACTACCCTGTTTTAAAGCAGAGGTAAGTTGTGTGTAATATTTTTGGTGGTGTCCATCTATTTCAGTGGAAATTCTGCTATGCCATGATTTGTATGCGGTGATGCCATAGGAATAGTCGAGGATAACTGTAGAGGGTAGTGGGCCTCGTTCGCCTCGGAACACTGCAATTGTCAATGCACTATTCCAAGGCGAACGAGGCCGACCATCCTCGATTATTTCTATGGAATTGCCACATACAAATCCTGGCGCAGCGGAGTTTCCAGGAAATGGCTGAACACTGCCAAAAATATATTACGCACAACAACTTACCCCTGCTTTAACACAGGGTATTACAGAATACTATTCTGAAGTCGAGGACCCTGGCAATGATGACGACGACTCAGAATATCTCCCCTCGTCACAGGAACCGTCGTAGCAACACCACACTTCAAGATGGTGTTGAACCAGAACCCGAACGGATCAAAGAAGGCGAAGACCTTCATACAAGGTTCAAGATCCGCTCATAGATGTTACGTGTTAGACAGAACTTTAGTATATGCGCTTATGGCAATAGGGTTACGCATAGTACGATATCTATCACAAGATGCAGCCTTATGCTGCGTCTAGAACGTTTCCACATCACGTGTCACTTAATGCGCGATATAGTGGACACCTGTAGTCACCTCTTTTGGACTTAGGAACAGCCCTGGGTCATAGAGGTATAAATACCATACTTGTAGACGAGTATACACATCGCTCTACACCCCAATATCACTTGAGCATTAGCACAACCTCTAAGGTGGGTTGCTTGGCCTGTTAGCTGCGCTCTATGCTGCGCAACAGATGGGATGAGAGGCATGTGGTGATGTTATGGACGAAGTCAGCAGTAGTACTGACTTCGTACTGACTTCATCCATAGCATCCCCGATATGCATCTTGAAGTTTGATGTTGCTGCGACAGTTCCTGCGACGAGGGGAGATATTCCGAGTTGTATGTTGTACGGAGGTAAGGCTGCCGAGCACAGGGAGAAAGACCAACAGGATCTGGGCCGAAGCAGAGTAATGGAATGGACATCAGGGAATCCTACATTTCTGAAATATCAGTAAATATGAGTATTCTCCATATTGTTACATATTCTGAGATACTGTAGATATTTTGATCCCACATTTCTGAAATATCATTAAAATATGAGTTCTCTCCATATTGCTACATATTCCAAGATACTGTATAGATATTCTGATATAGAAGTTGAAGGTGTAATTTGGAGACAATCCAAAGGTGATTGTAGCTGCTTCCAGCACTGATCAAGAAATCTGATATTAATGAACAGTCAAATAGCTATGCCTATCAAGGAAAGGGTTAACAAAAAAAATATGTGTTTGTGTCTAAAACAGTCGCACTTGTCCAGAATGACAGTGCCACACTTGTGGGAATGAGGTGAACACTTCGACGAATATGGGTTTCAACCACGCGTCTTCACATCTTCGTTTTTCGTTTTGCCGTCCTTCCTCTCCTTCCTCTCCTCTTCCTGTCCTTCCCATTCCCACTCTTCCTTCCCCATAATCCCAGTTCAAGACTCCCAAGCTGCCAGTCTCCTCAAAATTTCACTGGCTAATTCACAGGTGATTCAAAATTTCCCGCAACCTATGGTGTGTTCGTTTTCGCGCCCTCTCTCTCATCCTCTCTCCCTCTCCTTCCCACACCCTTCTTCCAAGCAGGCCCCTGAAAGCTCTTCTTCTACCTGCTTCCCCCAAATCCCCTTTCCTCCTGTGTCACTGTAGTGACACGTGGCAACTCCAGGCCAAGACCACAAGAATACCCAATGCCCATGAAATTGATTCTGTGTCCACAAACCCAGTGCGCTTTTTTTATTTCTTTCATTTGACACACTTTGTTCACGGCAACAGCACGGCCAGGACCGCGGTGATGACGCAGCCGTCAAGACCCATGGGGTCAACGCCAGACATGACCAAAATGGCCACGAGAACACTTCTGTGGAACCACGAACCCGGTGCGCGTTTTTATTTATTTTTATTTTTCACTTGCTCTTTTTGACCTCTTCTCACAGCAACAGCACGGCCGGGACCGCAGTGATGACGCAGCCGTCAACACTCGCGATGGTGGGTTTCGTTTGGCACCACACCCGTGTGAGCCTCCTTTTTCCTGGCTTTTCCAAGATGTGTTTTCCGCCGGTGCGTGTTAGGTTTCGTTTTCACGCGCTCTCTCTCATCCTCTCCTTCCCACTACACAGTTCCTTGTTGGGCTTCAAGGCGATGTGCTTATGGCCGTGATGGCGGCGCTCTCCCACCCACTGGCACCCATTCCCCTGCAGTGGCGACCATGATGACTCGGCCGTGGATATAATGATCTCGCGATGGCCACCACCGCGTGCGTTTTTTCGTTTTCATTTCTATACGGTTTTTGATTGTTTCTTTTCCTCTCCAGCTCCTATACATGCCAGTTCCCGAGCGCGCAGCGTTCCTCTCACTTCCCCTCTGCTCCAGTTTACCCATGCCAAAAGGGGCTGTGAGCGACGGGTCAACGCAGCGCATGTACGCGGCCATTCGCACGCCAAAAAGGGGCCATCTCCTCCTCCCTCTCTCCCCTCTCCTTTCCAGCCCCAAAATCTTTTCCCTTCCCCTTACCGAAGTTCAGTTGCTAGGCCGTGAAAATTTTGTTTTCGCGGCCGCGTTGCACCGCGAATCGTCCCCTCCTGTCCTGTCCTGTCCTCTGCCCTAGCCCCGGTGTCCTACGGTCTCTACTACTGCGATATATTGTAGGGACAATTTGCCGATAATGTTGATATTTATCAATAAATATACATACGCAAATGACGACACTTCGAATTCAGATAATTACCAATAATCAAGGTATTCTCCTATATACCAGTATATACTGACATTTAGAGATATTTAGAGATATTTCACAGATGTAGTTTTCCCTGATGGAGGGATCACCTGGACGTTGAAACGTGTTCTTTGTTCATCATGGGGGCGGGGGCGATGTGGAACACGCCCATGTGATCGAGCTGTTGTTCGTGTGCGGGGAGAAGCAGCCTTGCCGCTAGTAGTCGAACCTTTGGACGTAACCGCCCGTTCGCAATGCCTCGGCTCGAGACTCCATCAAGCATATGGCGCCGCGTACAACATGACATGCCCACTCTTCCTGAGGTTTCAGCATTCGATTCGAACGACTCTGAACGAAAATACCACTTCGGAGGAGGGCCATCGATCCAATGTCAATCCCGCCTCCCCTTTGCAACCGACTCACCCACCACAACACCATTCTTCTACAGTCGAGCACCTCTAGCTCAGCCCGCCTTGCTCAGTATATCACAAGCTGTGCCGGTCGGTCCCGATCAGCGTTCTCCTCCCTCGACCGGGAGCTTGTCTATCCGCTTGCGACTATCTGTATCTTCATGACGGTTGGCCGTCGTATTCAGAATCCAACTTGGCTGCCGCAGACGGAACCAGTGTTGGAGTTGGTGAGGGTGGCCTGGAGGTTGACGTGTCGCTTGACGAGGCTTTGCGGCCTCCCAGCGCTGGCGGTTCCCCTTTCCGTTGGAGGGACATTGGACATTCAAAGCACAGCTACTTTGTCAATCTCAGGTCGGAGCACAAGGTGTGCAATGTCCTCTGACTTGTCAAAGCCCTTCGACCAACCCATTGGTTACAGTCCAGTCCTTTCAACAGGATGCGAGATGTGTCATTCCGAAAGCCTATCACTCGCATACGTACGCCCTCTCTCACGCGGATGGGTTCCAGTCGTCGTCTCCCTCGATTTCCACGCCTCACGCCAGCGAGTCACCCGGACAGGCGCAGATGAACAATGCCCCTTCGCTTAGTGGGCTCTCCATTCCTCTCCAGAGGGCGAGCCAATGTAGTTGAGTGATTTTCCGGTTCCCAGTGACGTCTCCGAATCGCAGGACTTGGAGGAAGATCTCGCACGCGACCCAAACCAACGCTGAGGATGACAACGACGCGCTGCCGCGGTCGTCGCCTCGTGACAATGACGCAACAGGAAGATCGAAGGCAGAACTCCTCTCTCACACAGACGCCATGGTTGGCAAAGCCATGGTTGGCAAAGCCATCGCGGGCTCGTAGGCCGCGAGACGGACACGCGTCCCTTTGCTCCACCGGTGACTGCCAGAGGATTGGGCCGAGGTCCTCCACGAGTGGGTCCGTCGTTGCTCTTTTCTGACACTCTCCTCTCTCTGATCCTCTTTCCCCTTCCATCTTGCTCCGGCATACATCACGCATCTGTGGCTCACGTGGACCCCTATTGACCCTTCCCCCTCTCCCTCCTCCACCTCGTACTCCGGATATACGACCTTTCGGGGATCCATCGGGTATCTCTGCAGGCGACCAAAACGGGACAGTTGAACACGATCCTGATGTCTTACACCTGCCAACCCGTCTGCGCTCTGGGCGATTCCTGACGCGCTGTTTCGTCAGGTGATAGCGCTTCTCCCCTAGAGAAGCTGTGCCCAGCTTATCTGGGGTGCGGTTCTTGATCACCATCAAGCTGCGTGGTCACGATATTGACCAGCACATTGCTGAATCTGAACAGCTCACGTGAGATGCGTATTACACACAAGGAGAAGAGTTGGTTACCACCCGTTTCCACAAATTAAAAATGGTGCCACAAAACATTCTGGCGTTGTTCGACATTTAGCGCCATTCTCATTTGCGGCAGGATGGCTGGTATGGTGCCATTCAAGCCACACGTTGCCATCCAACCTGTTATTGTCCTGATGATGCAACTCAAGCCCCAGTTGTTAAATGTGCGCTTGATCGTGGTCGACACTGGGAAGCCCAAACTGCCCATGTACGACTTGGACTGTCCAATATGTTTAATTCAAACTCGAACACATCTGCTCTCTTCCCTGTTTCAAGGCAGACGGTGATGCATTTACTCTACGCAATCGAACATGGGACACACTTATTGCTCTTCATGCGTCGCAAAATCGATAACGATGGCGATGTCTCTCCGTGTCCGGAGTGCCGAAATGAGTTTGAGAGCGACGACGTCAGGCGGCTATACATTACACGAAGTACCGGGCGACAGTAGCTCCGGGTCAGCAAGATGGCTCATCCAGTAGGCCAAGTTTATAGCGGAACGCCTGCAAAGATCAATGCCAGATTACCAGCCCAGAGCGTGAAAACTGTGGGAGACCTCATCGAACGTGTTGCGACTGTCCAGTGCAAGGAAGCCCAAGTACTTCCTTTCAACCCCTAACCTCTGAGTCTCGCACGCAGCGTCTCACACTCACATGTCTGTCTTACTCTGCTACAGGAAATCTTTGGGAATCCGTGAGGCGAGGCGAGGCGCAGCGGCATGGCATAAGATCTAACGAAACAGACCTGCTAGGGTCATGCGTCGCGTGCGTACCGGCGTGCCGCGTGAGATGCTGAGGAACGGAAGTAGTATGTCGGCGTACGGGGTGTATCGTGCGATGCACCACCTCTCTGGGGACAATGCGGAGCGGACAGAAGCGGCGAAGAGAGCCTGAGCGCCGCATTGCAGCAGCAGGCAAGAGAGGGCCCGGGATTCGTTGGGGTGCGCGCCGCGCTGCGGGACGGCGGCGTAGCGTGAACTTTTTGCTAAGCACTTGAAGAGAGATGGAGACGGAGACGGACGGGAGCCGCTTGTCATTCACGTCTCGTCTTAGTCCGCCTGCGGGCTTTCTACCATCTGCATGCCGCGTGGAGAGCTGCCAGTGGGGGTGAGAAATGAGCACACACTGCCCGTGGTTGACCACCATCACTGGCACGCGGTGAGTGTTTCTCACTAACATCAAAACAGAATTTCGCGAGTAGCTGGTACGTGGCGCCATCAAGCGCGGTCGCCTCGCACGACGGGCACGAAGGGATAAGTCGACTCTGCTTATAGTCAACTCAGTGGATAATAAAAGTAAAATATTTCAAGTGCTGAGTAGGGTCTGTTGCGGCCACAAATTATATTACATAAGTAATGACCTTAGTTGAGCATGAAAAATGTGACAAAAAAGGTTAAATATGGAGAGTCTACTCATTCTGGCACAACATTTACCCTAGCCTGGCTAAAAGTTGTGCCGGAATGAGTAGACTCTCCATATTTAACCTTTTTTGTCACATTTTTCGTGCTCAACTAAGGTCATTACTTATGTAATATAATTTGTGGCTGCAACAGACCCTACTCAGCACTTGAAATATTTTACTTTTATTATCCACTGAGTTGACTATAAGCAGAGTCGACTTATCCCTTCCTGCCTGTCGTGTCGGCCCAGTGGGTCATGTGATGTGGCAGGAAGGTTGAATCAGGAACGGATGACAATGTGAGGCTGTAAAACTGTGACTGAAGGTCCGGTCACCTCGATTAAGGTTCGGTCCGGTTTCAGTCCGTTTTCAGTCACGAGGACTGGACCTGAAGGCACTAGTTTCAAATCAAATGACTCCCATGAAGGGGTGCATCTACTCTCAGACCACCCAGACAGGTACAGTCCTCTTCCTTGTCCATGTTGATGACATCATCTCCATTGCCTCCTCTGAGGCTGAAAATGACTCATTCAAGGCCCTGCTGTTATCACATTGGGAGATATTGGACTTGGGTCTGATCAAATATGCCCTCAGCATATCTGTAAGATGTGACCACATTGGCAAGTTGATTTCACCCTGCCAATCCTCTTTCATTGATCACATTGTGCAACAGTTTGGGCAATCCAATGCCCATCCAGTGGACCTTCCCATGGCACCTGGCCTACTGTTACAGGGTCATGGCCATTGGAGTGTTAGCTCAGGATTCAGTGGGGCCAAGTCCCTGTGACTTGGTTCAAGGATTCAATGGGGCTGGCTCAGAGAGACTGGTTCAAAGGTTTAGCATCTCAAGATTAAGTCAGACAATGACTAATCCACAGACAGAGTTGATCTTCTGGTTTCACAGAAGAGGAGGACAATGAGAGAGAAGCAGAGGAGGAAGAGGAACACTAAGGTTCCTTGTGACAAGCTTAGGTCAAGCAGGGTGTAAGCCAGCACAAGCAAAAGTTGTGATTTGAAAGAGGATACTGGGCAAGGATGCAACAGGAAATGGGACAAAGCTAAGCTTGGGGCATTCCTCAGCTTTTACAGGTGCTTAAATACTGTATGTGTCAAGACATGCACTGCTGATCACTAAGGACTCAGGAGCAGGTGGGCAAGGGTTGGAACAGATGGTACATGGTGTAGACAGTGTTCAACAAGAGGATGAGCCAAATGACTAGAAGGTACCAGATGGGGACTGGTATGTGTTGCAAGAGGCAAAGGCAAAGGTTGGAGGCCAGTGCAGCAAAGGGGCTTTAAACAAGGCAGTCATGGATGAGTACCTTGAAGACAAAGGAAGACTTTAAACTGAGCAGTTGTGGGGGAGTACCCAGGTAGATGAGAGTATCACAAATGGACAGTCTGACAACTGCCATGTTACATTGGGACTTATATACTAGTTACAAGTCTGAGTATGAACTACAGAAAATAACTCAGACTCTTTGGACCACTCCAATTGGATTCTAAGGGCATAAACTTGTTGTGTCAGACCTATGGGTGACTCAGGATGATTAGGGAGACTGTGGAGTAATGACATCATAATGATAGCACTTATGGAGTGCTTGATGAGCATATGATGTCATAGTGGAGTTGCTCAGTCAGCTATGATGTCAGTGGTGCTCTATGACATCATGTGGATCATCTTAGGAGGTCTAGGAGTCCTTCCAGTGTTTTGGTACCAAGTGGCTGAGTGGCCATGTGGCTAGCACATGGTGGGTTGCCCAGATAGGAAAGAGGGTGCTCTAGTGAGCCACAGGGGTTGGAGAATGAGGATTCCTTGCCATGTATGTTTGTAGAAGGGAGTAGTTGTTGGAAATAGAGGTGGATAGAGGATACAAAGTGAAAAGGACTTTCTTGAGTAATAAAATAGGATGGTGCATGGCTGGGACTTGGCCTTGGTTCACAACACCATTCATGTCAGCAATTGCATACTCACAGGAAGCTCAAAAGAGCTAATCAGAATTACAAAAACAAGCTAAATCAGAAGTACATGCTGACTGATTTAAGGCCAATCCATTGGCTACTTGGAATCAAGGTCATGTGTGACTGGGAGGCACACACCATTGCACTCTCACAATAATTGTACATCACCACCATCCTGGAGCACTTTGGACTCAAAGATGTGAAGAGTTATGCCACACTAATGACCTCTGGTATCATGCACAGCCAAAGCAACTGCCCAACCAACCCAGCCAAAGTCAATTGGATGAAGAGAACACCATACCAAGAGGCAATCAGCAGCCTCATGTATGCTGCAGTGGCAATGTGACCCAACATCACTTTTGCCATCACCACTCTATCTCAATTTCTCAAATACCTGGGCATTGCTCATTGGGAGGTGGTGAAGCACATGTTCCGGTATCTGTCTGGAACAAAAACCTTAGAGCTCATGTATGGAGGCAAACACTTTGACCTCATAGGTTACACAGATGTGGATGGCACCTTGCAAGAACACAGGCACACCATATCCAGATATGGTTTCCTTATCAATGGAGGCATCATCTCTTGGAGCTCCCAAAAACAGGAGTTGGTCACACTATCAACTGCCAAGGCCAAATACATCACAGCAATGCACACTGCAAAGGAGGCGACGTGGCTTCAGAAGCTCATCTTTGAGCTATTTCCTTTGCTCATCACCCCTACCACACTTTATTGTGACAACCAGGCCACACTAACACTTGCCACAACAGACAACTATCACACACGCATGAAACATATTGACTTGCATTACCATTTTATTAGGGACACTATTGCAAAAGGCAAACTCAAGGTCTCATATTGCCCCACAGAAGACATGGTGGCAGACATTATAACCAAACCACTTCCTAAGTGGAATATGGGTTTTCATATCTCCTCCCTTGGGCTTTATGCTTGAGGGGGAGTGGCAGTTTCAGGCTGCCAGGGGTGCATGCAGAGGAGCATGAAAGTGCATCATGGTGCATCCCTGGTGTAGCCAGTCCAGGAACATGCAAGTGAGATTGTAATGCTGACTGGTCCAAGGAAAGAGGAGAGAAGAGAGGGGAGGAGAGCAGTCCTGGCTGGAATGCTGAGTGCGGATGTGGACACAAAGATGGCTTCTTGAGGCAGACAGAGGGAAGAGCAGGCAAAAGGGATTTTTTCTGAACTGTTCCTACTACAGAGTAGCTAGGGTGTTTTTATATACAGGAGAGAGGTACTAGAGATGAAAGGCATGAAAGAGAATCCAGACTGGTCGAGACAGTTGAGGCGGTTGTGAAAGGCTTGAGACGCAAGCACATCTAGTGTGCCAAGGCATGGTGTGTGCATGTGGTCAGTGGTGAGGGCTGGGCAATGTGATTGAGGTCTTAATGTTGCACATGAGGTGGCTTGTGGTGTGCAGTTGGTGGACAGCTTAGAATGAGAGGGAGGTGGCAAAGGATAGGAGGAGGCATCACTGTTGGGTTGTGTCACATCACATTTCCACACATGATTTTGAGGCCAATGATATGGCTACCTTACACCTCCTGGGTGTCAGAACTCACTGTTGAACAATCCAGTTCAAGAGTGAGACAAGAGTTCAGAGACAAGTTGACTGAATTCAAGAACAAAGTTGGCAAGGAGTAAAGTCCAAATGAGTAGTAAGTGTTACGAACCAAGGCCAAGTCCTGGCCAAGGATTGTCCTATTTTACTCAAGAAAGACCTCCCTCACTTTGCATTGCTGACTCCCTTCCATTTTCCGGGCTATCCCTCCTGTGGTACAAGATATTGCTATTGCAAAAGCACTCTAACACGACCAGGCACCGGTTTCCTAATCGGGTAATCATCGCGTGGCAGCCACATGGCCACCCAGCCACCATGGACCCGAAACAGTGGCACAAACTCTTAGAAACTGTTGCATAAATCATCTGACGTCATCAAGGCTCCAATGACATCATGGCTGACTGAGCGACTCCACAGTGACCTCATAGGCTCACTAAGCGCCCCACAGTGACATCATAATGATGTCATCGCTCCACAATGATCAGTAATGCGCTCAGTAAGCCTGAAACTTGGCATAAGCAAGTTTATGCCTCTGTAGTCCTATTGGATGGTACCAAAGAGTCTAGAATAGTCCCAGTGCTTTGTAATCGACCCTGTACACTGTATATAAGCCCCAATGAAGCATGGCAGTCGTCAGACTGTCCATTTGTGATACTCTCATCTTCCTGGGTACTCCCCCGCGACCGCTCAGTTTAAAGACTCCTCTCGCTTCCAAGGTACTCTTCTACGACCGCCTTGTTTAAAGCCCCCTTGTTGCACTGGCTTCTAACTTTCGCCTCTGCCTCCAGTTACACGTACCAGTCCCCATCTGGTACATCTTAGTCATTTGGCTCGTCCTCTTGTTCAACGCCGCCTACGCCGCGTACCATCTGTTCCGACCCTTGCCCACCTGCTCCTGAGTCCACACGGATCAGCAGTACGTGTCTTGACAGTAAGTACCAGAGAGGGACTGGTACTGGCTGTGAGAGGTGGTCATGAAAGGAGAGAGCCAGAGTGTACTAGATAGGGTGGTCACAAAGGAGTACCCTCGGTACTAATAGAGTGCCACAAATCAAATGGACAGTCTGAAGACTGTCTGCTACTTTATTGAGCACTTATATACTACAAGGGAACTGCTAAATAGGGAACAAGTCATAACCTTGTTATCAAGAAAAGTTGGTGGATGAGTAAGAAATTGGAGTATGCTTACTGAGCATGCTCAGTCATGCTCAGTAAGCTGCTGAGTAAGAAGGCTCATATTGATGAGTAAGTGCCTTTTAGTGTCCACATCTTTAGTTTGTCCTTGAAACCTTGCATATCATTTTCTGTTACTTCCTATTTTGAATAGAGTGTTGATAGACTCTGACTCCAGTTTTGCCTAGCTTTCAATTGTGATATCAACAATTTTGCTCTTGAAAAAAATACCAATGGATTTGACTATGTTCTATATCCTTCTTTTCCAGGATATAAAGTCTTGAAGGAGTTCCTGTTTGACACAGGTTCTTCCCTAAAACTACTTCTGCATAAGTTGGGGTCCAAATTTTGCTCCTGCTTGGTGCATATAGTTCAAGCACTAGACTTCAAGTCCTTTGATATGATCTCAGGAAGAGTGAATGGATTGAGATGAGAAGGGCCTCTTTCACTCAAAGCAGTGACTTGGTTTGAGAGAATGAGAATTGTGTGTAATTCAAAAAGTAAGTTGAGTGTAAGGCTCAACTCTCAATACTCCAGAGTATTTATAGCTGAGACCCACTACTATCCAAAAATGAGGACTGCAATTCAAAAGTATCAGTAATGACTCATGCATGAGTCATTCCTTCCTAGTATCTGTCATCAGTCCGGTAAGCAATCACTAAGCACCAGTCATCCTTGTTGAGATAAAGCGTAGCCGAAGTGTTGACGCGTCAGCCCAAACTGTCCAGGCGGCCCACAGGCCTGGACCACATAAGTGTTTCAGATCAGTTGCTGAAACACATGCAATAACAAAATTGATAGTGTGATCTAAGACAATCGGTAGCTAGCACATAGCGATCGTGAAAACAATTTGATAGTTACTACAGACAAAATAATTAGGGACACTCTCAGATACTTAAGAGTGTCGTACATACAGTAGATACTTCAGTTTCATCTCACAGAAACTGAAGTAAGTACTTACTATCTCATGATCTTATCAGTAGCTGATTACGCATTGTAGTATCATTTTTATTAGGTAAACATGACACAAAAGTTTCATCTCACAGAAACTGAATATCATTTTTATTAGATCTACTACGATCTAATCTTCCTTATCACTGCACGATTCAACAGGTTATGGGCCCTGGCCACTACTAAATTCCCAAGACAGAAATCCACATACAAGCTCACACAGTCTATCGACACATTCTCTCCCCTTCACAAGCCACTGTTCATCAGAACAACACCCCACACTTTCAGTACTTGGATCGAAGTTTTGACCCACGCGTCAGGGGTACTGATCGGATTTCTAACATCTGGCACGCATATTTGCTCCACTTGCCCAGATTGGTTTTATCACCCCATTTACCGAATCAAATCACATGGCACCTTGCCTAATGTTTATGTTCTCTCCTCGATCTTGATCACTCACTTGGTCATCTCGCTTACTGGCCATTACCCCATCGCGCGTCGCATTACAGTTACAGATGATAGCCCCTCCAGCAATACTTCTTAGGATGCTGAGGGAGAACTCTTTTAGATGCATGCACTTCTGAAATATACATCCAGATGGTCACATCGGCAGTAACAAAAATGACACTAAATTGTATACTTGCAAGCTCAAGTGGGAGGAACTCAAACGTGCATATGGCGGCGTCAGATCAATGTCAAATGTTCTACACATGGGCATCCCTTACACACACATTCCTAGACATTAAACGACACACATCAGATGTTCCTGCGATTGCAACAAACAATGCATGGATCACTCTCCAATATAACCATTCATTCATATCAAATCTTCATTTCACGTTACCCGACGCTTACTCGGCTGTCACGTCGACAAATTCTAGCCTCCGGCACTCCGATGAACCTTTCCCACATGATCCAGGTACGGATCAAATGAAGATGGTTGTCAGGCCAGCCTCTCCGCCTCACAAAATATAGTCATTCCGGTAAAGACACACAACACTGCGTCCGAGATACAATGCTGCTATTGCAATAAACTTGGGCATGCAGTCTGGACTACCTGAAGGAGAAGGCGATGAATACAAAGGTGACAGGCACTGACAGGAACATCAGCGCGTACATAGTGGGCAATACTGCTCCTATCACTGAGGTATGGGACGTCTGATGAATATGAGATTCTGAGTTTCCCTTTTACGCAGCAACTAGATCTTGATCGACTATGGAGCTCCTCATCATATTAGTCTGTTCTGGACCCCCGACTTCATTATTTGCACTCTGGCCTCCAGATCTATTACTCTGGGAGGTTATACAGTCATCAGACAGATTGGGACTGGATCTGCGTCCGTCCTGCTGGCCGGAAGGCCTTGGAGATATCCTTTTTAACCCTCATAGACATTCTACATGTACCGAAGGCTGATGCATGTGACTACACAGTGCGTGCACTACTTTGGAACGAGGGATGCATCACATACACTCAAGAGGGGTGTTCAAATTTACACATCAAAGATTGGAAGATCGCGCACAGCTAGCTGGAGAACAATCTATTGTGTAGTAACTTCATAACTCCAGCTCTACAAGTGCAAAGAAGTGTCTTATCATTCCACATCCAGCATCAGCACATGAGGCATATGTCCACATGTGTGTTAATCTATTACTGTGATTCCGGTACCCCAATCTCGCTTGGCTTTACGGATCGCAATCAGTTATCCTGTCCAGAGTATACATCGGCAACCGAACGCTTCTTTTCTGGGTTTCCCCTTAGCGATCGGATCCTCAGCTACAAGATTATCTACAGCACCTTAGCCGATCTGCTGCACGCGAGACCAATACGAGGCACTAGCTATTGAGGCAACGCGCGCTCACATACTTATCAGTTCAATGAGGGATCATACATAGATTAACAATGCCAGATTTACCACAGGAGAATAGAGTACCGAAAGATGGAATCGGACCCTTGAAGACAACACACATTCAAAAGTTGCACGACGCTGGTCTCACTCTCGGGTTCTGGAGCTTAGTACTAACACTGCCGTCCATACTAATGATCGGACTCCATCATGCATTCTCTGTGCATGCACACTTCATACACTCTGAACGGACGGACTGACTCCGGTCATCTCACAATTCTGTCTTCTTTAGATGTAGGGCATATGTCTACATGCCTGACCATCATGTGGTAGCACAACAAGTGCATACTGCATAGCCAGGGGACATGTTACAGACACTGCGCTGCCTGCACAACTCTTGGTCCCTACAGGACCGGTGACATTCTCTGCCTTAATTTCACATGAACCTGATCATCGGCACTTTGTCCCACACCTCCGGAAACCCCATTAGATTCCCTCACACCACACTCACTATACCTTACCATGCCTATACAGCCAGTTACACGCATTCCACCATACCGTTTATGCCATCCTCACTCAACATTATTGGGACAATTCATTGGTCCACCGCATCCGCTCTCAGTTACACATCTTGGGTCTTGCTTGTGTCCACGTTCCAAATGTCTCGGAGGGACTGCACACACAGATGTGAGAGGGTGCTTATCACATATGGCTCAGCTATGCGGAAGCGATCACTGGGCTACATATCGGGAAGGCACTTTATCGGATTTTGCTGATGAGTGGCAAGTCATGTATCCATATGTGATCGGCGCGCTTGCGAAAAATGGTCCCTAGGATCTTGTCGATCTTATCGGAATGGGTGTGCAGCACGCAAATCTTGGAGATTTCGCATGCGTTTCAGTTGCACAAGGGGTTCACCCAATTTACAAGGCATTGACATTGATGAAACCTTCTCACCAGTAGCCAGGTCCGAGTCTTAGTGACTCTTGTTCAGCGTTGGCCATGCTAGCATATGGATCGGGAGATCCGAGGACATCTTGTCGACGTTTGTCATCAGCTCACTGGGTGAAGAAGATTAGAATTATTTGGAGCAATCGCAAGGTTCCATCACACCAAAAACACTTTTTGGTCTTACACAGGCCTCTCGTACATGGGACCTACGTTCTCATGGAGTCCTTAGTGACTCGCGTTCAACTTATCTCGGCTGCACGCACACACATTCTCATGCGGACATATGTCATCACCAAGACGCAGAGGGATCCACTATCATTTTGCTCCACTATCATTTTGCTTCACATCCTCTCTGCCGATGACATCATTATCTTAGGCAACTCTCGCGGTCTCAACACTCACATCTACAGACGCAATATCTATCTTTGTCTACGCGCTACAAGTTGACAGATCTAGCCAAGATCGCGTCATACCTCGGGATCTGCGTGTTACGAACCAAAGCCAAGTCCTGGCCAAAGATTGTCCTATTTTACTTAAGAAAAACCTCTCTCACTTTGCATTGCCGACTCCCTTCCATTTTCTGGGCTATCCCCCCTGCGGTACAAGATATTGCTATTGCAAAGGCACTATAACACGACCAGGCACCAGTTTCCTAATCGGGTAATCATCGCGTGGCAGCCACATGGCCACTCAGCCACCATGGACCCGAAACAGTGGCACAAACTCTTAGAAACTGTTGCATAAATCATCTGACGTCATCAAGGCTCCAATGACATCATGGCTGACTGAGTGACTCCACAGTGACCTCATAGGCTCACTAAGCGCTCCACAGTGACATCATAATGATGTCATCGCTCCACAATGATCAGTAATGCGCTCAGTAAGCCTGAAAGTTGACACAAGCAAGTTTATGCCTCTGTAGTCCTATTGGATGGTACCAAAGAGTCTAGAATAGTCCCAGTGCTTTGTAATCGACCCTGTATACTGTATATAAGCCCTAATGAAGCATGGCAGTTGTCAGACTGTCCATTTGTGATACTCTCATACTCCTGGGTACTCCCCTGCGACCGCTCAGTTTAAAGACTTCCCTCGCCTCCAAGGTACTCTTCAACGACCGCCTTGTCTAAAGTCCCTTCGCTGCACTGGCCTCCAGCCTTCGCCTCTGCCTCTTGCAACACTTACCAGTCCCCATCTGGTACCTCCTCGTCGTTTGGCTCGTCCTCTTGTTCAACGCCGCCTTCGCCGCGTATCATCTGTTCCGACCCTTGCCTACCTGCTCCTGAGTCCTTAGTGATCAGCAGTACATGTCTCGACACCGCGTTACACGCGATCACTCAGCTAACACAGACATCGATCAATCAAGGCACATCTTGGATTTCTTCAGGATGGCGGATTCCACTCCGCTTCTGTAATCTGTAATCTCAGAGGTCTTACCTTGGGATGGTGGACTTCCGTTCCACTTCCATATTCCGCTCCATTCCGACATGGAAATCCGTTTGATCAAGCACTCCGGAGAAGCAACACCTATGGTGACTAGGCAATATATTAATGTTTTAACAGCAGTCTCCCCTATGTGCAGATCTGAACACTCTATAGATAGTCTCTCGACTCTGTGTCCACACGCGTTCACCTTTCCTTTTGGAGTCTCTCGACTCACAGTCTTATCGACTCACCCACTTGCTGATGGTCTACCAAGATGCACGCACACCACGCACGAATGCACTCTTTCATCACTTGATTAGGTCTCATCTGATCTAATCTACTGACTGTCTAGATCATGGGGGGATGTTGAGATAAAGCGTAGCCAAAGTGTTGTCGCGTCGGCCCAAACTGTCTGGGCGGCTGTCAAGACTCACTGTTGAACTATCCAGTTCAAGAGCGAGGGATAAGCTCGAAGACGAGTCGATAGACGTCCAAGACCGCGTGGGCAAGGAGTAGAGTCCAGAGTAGTAACAAATACCAGAGAGGTACTGTTACTGTGAGCGTAGAGCAGTTACGCAGAGAAGAGGCCAGGATAGTCACAAGGGGACGGTCCTTAAAGGAGTATCCCAGGGATGGAGAGTGCCGTAAACAAATGGACAGTCTAAGGACTGTCCGCTACTTTATTGAGCGCTTATATACTACAAGAGAACTGCTAAATAGGGAACAAGTCATAACCTTGTTATCAAGCACAATAGAGTGATGAGTAAGAAGTCGGAGTGCGCTTACTGAGCATGCTCAGTCATGCTCAGTAAGCTGCTGAGTAAGAAGGCTTCTCTTGATGAGTAAGAGCTTTCATTGTCCATGTGTTTACTGCTTTAGTGCACGTGTGAGCACCTGATTCATTTTCTGTTAGTTAGTTTAGGGCCGGTCATTTGAGGACTTGTAGTTTGTTTAAGGAATAGTGTTATCTTTATAAGGCCCTTATATAGTTCTATTAGGGTCCTTAGAGTCGACCCTAATACTTCTATTAAGGTCCTTAGTATTGCCTTATAGTTTGTTCTATAGTTATTAGAGTTGGTCTAATAACACGTTGTAGGGCCTTTGATACTAGGTTAGTGTCTATTGTAGAGCTCCTAGAGTCGTTCCAAAGGGTCCTTAGGAAGGCCCTAATACTGTCCTTTGTTGCTAGAAGGGTTGCCTTTAAGTGGGGCTTGCTGTATGTCGATTGTGCCAAGAATCGCTCACGCAACAATGCACGTGCAATATTGTGGACACCTCTACTCACCCCTTTTGCTCGTGTGAACATGGTGACACCATAGAGGCTGGGTTTCATCCTATAAGGAAGGGTCCTTCAAGGGCCCTCTCCGGAGAATGGTTCATGACAGCGGCCCACAGGCCTGGACCACATAAACGTTTCAGATCAGTTGCTGAAACACGTGCGATAACAAAATTGATAGTGTGATCTAAGACAATTGGTAGCTAGCACATAGTGATTGTGAAAACAATTTGATAGTTACTACAGACAAAATAATTAGGGACACTCTCAGATACTTAAGAGCGTCGTACATACAGTAGATACTTCAGTTTCATCTCACAGAAACTGAAGTAAGTACTTACTATCTCACGATCTTATCAGTAGCTGATTACGCATTGTAGTATCATTTTTATTAGGTAAACATGACACAAAAGTTTCGTCTCACAGAAACTGAATATCATTTTTATTAGATCTACTACGATCTAATCTTCCTTATCACTGCGCAATTCAACAATCCTATCAGTCAGCAATCACAAAGCATCAGTCAGCAAATCAGTAAGCAGACAGTAATCAGAAACAAGTAAGCAATCATAGGTAAACAATCAAACATGAACACAAGTCAAATCCTAACACTGTAGTACATTATATTGAATTTTGCACATGAATACATTTCCATTGACCATAATACAGCTGTATTGCTACCATACCATCAGAGCTCAAGAGTATTCAGTATATGGATGGTATATGGTCACCCATATCCGTCAACCTACCATGCATTGTACAGCCATGGCCATAATATGGACAGTGCACAGCCCTGCTACTGATTGATGATGAGGAGACAATGTATTGGTCTGAGTAGCTTAGTATCTTCCCATACTATCATTGGTGACTAACCTGCAGAATCAACATTTTATTTACATACAAAAGCCATGGCCCAGGCCAAGCCAAGCCAGAGCCAAGCCATAATTGATGGCTTTGGCCCAGCCTGGGATTTTAGTAAGCCAAAGCCACCTCAGGCCAAGCCAAAGCCAGGGCTTTCAGGCCAAGCTGGGCTGGAAAAACCCTATTATTGAGTGAGTCTTGTGTGAGTGAGCATGCAGTGTCCAAATGCACTAGCATGTATGCACATGAGAAAGCTAGACAAGATAAGCAAAGTTACTCAGTGTCTCATGCACATAAGTGATCACTGTAAAATATATATGGTCCATGGCACATGTAGGATAACTAAATAGTAACATAGCATCATATATATCCCATCAGAGTGATCCCTCAGTTGCCTTTGCATGCATGTGATTAGCCATGCAATTGATCTCAATCATGTGTGCTCCTTATGTGGGTGATCATGACATGTACATATCCACATCTGATTTATCTCTGCTTGCCTGCTTCTGTTCTTGATTCATGCATGAGTTGTTGTTTTTTCTAACAAGGTTCTATGGTTTGAACTATTAGATCTTAGGTATTACAATGTCTTGTCATGTGACATCATACTACAACACCTGACATCATGCTAACCTTACTTTATACATTCCATACTGTTGTATATAAGATAACATTTGAACTCACATACAAGCCACTGGATTAAATCCTTTATCTTCCATCTCATCTGCTATACACTTCTGAGCTCCAATATGAACATAGCCAGAACCTGAACTGAACCTGCTGAATCCAGTTCTCTCAGTTCTGGTTCATGGTTCTGGCTACCCCCTCCTTTTTGCCTGGTTCTGGTTTGCAGTTTGGAGAAATAGCTCAGAGAACCAGACCAAACCAAACTTCGGCATCCCTAACACACGGATTACTAGTTGATGCCCTCGCATGTGTTGACTTGTCACCGGGACGTTCACTGACACTGGCATTTGCGTCTAATATGACACTAGTATCAGTGAGGAAGACGGAGTAAGGATCCGAAGAGCGTACCGAAAACTATCATAAAGGGAGGCCGATCGAATCAAAGAACAAAAAGAAGCGGAACGCATACAAAAGACCAACGAATCATACCTACAAACCCTGAGAAACCGACACATCCAACTACGAGAACGCGAAGTAGCAGCAGTGCGGCGAGTGATATCAGAGACGCGAGGGCCACAGGTGAGCTGGGCGAGTGCGCGCGATGAAAGACGGCTGAGGCCGGAAAGAGCGACGATGAAGGGCGATGATCGGAAAAGATAAAAGAAAAGGTAATCATAGCAAGATGAATTAAAAGAGCAGTCATATCTGGCAGTCGATGAACGAGAAGGAAACACGAGGAGGTTTTCATTCATGTTGTCATAGGTACAACTAAGCGGATAGAATGCAGCTGGCTAGGATATAAGATCTGCATTCAGGATAATTAGCAGAACATAGGCATTTCTGCTCCGCGTCAGGGGGGTGCAGAGATATCATGTACTGAATGGTGTTGCAGGAATCAATGATGAGGCAGATGAGAGCGAGGGAAGCTGACCAAGTGCCTCGGGGCTAAATCATCGAAGGCAATGAAATATGGATATCAAGTATCCTATCAACCCGTGTTATGTAACTAGTTTAAAAACTTAACATTAACATCGCGCACCTCTAGTCAACAGATAATCCGAGAAAGCAAGGGAGGCGCGTTTTCAGCCCGGAACGCCGACAGTATAGTTCGATAGGGATGACAGCAGATAGCCGAGCACGTCGCCTGAAGCACCGTCAGATGCCAAAACACCCATCTCGTCGGCGTCGCGATATACTCTATCTATGTACTCAGCAGCGCCAGATAGATTGGCAACCTTGCAACAAGTAGCGTGCAAGGCAAGTAGCTCAGGCGAGGGAACTGGAAGGTGATCAGGATCCGTGGTTGAAAATGCGACAAATTGCTGAAAGAGCGGGGGCATCAAACCGTAACATTTGACCTCATAATGATCCCTCTGCGACTAGAGACACGATACCTGATGAATCCTGTGGTTCGGAAAATAAAGCAGTACCAGAACTCACCGTGGCTTCGAAGTAGAGTTCCAGCTGATCAAATCTGTCATGCACATCCTTTTGCAAAGTCATGACATTTGTCAATGAATGAACCTTTTCCCCATTGAATTTGCTGATGTCGTAATGGAACCGCTGAAGGACGGCCAGTATAGTAGCGGAAAAGTCAAGCTATAAATCTAGGTATGAAATATTCACCATAATGTGTGCACCTGCGACCACGCACTTTGGTATTCTCTTCAGATTTAGGGTTCACGCCAAAGAATGTAGCCTCTGGAATGATATGGGCACACTCTGTATTTATTCCGCGAGGGGGCTGCTCGAATTGGGCAATGATATGCTCAGGGGCGTTAAGGTCAACAAAACCCGTTACGACACATCTCCAATTGTCTCGTATGAGAGCCTGTGAAAGGCGAGTAATGAGAAGAGGGACGAGGAGTAAGTTGCGGTCATATACTGACTTTACGTTTGGCATCGCGGTGATTCTTGGGTGCCTCGGAAATTTCGACTTTGACCTGATTTTTCACGGCCTCAAAAGAGGGCCTTGACGGGTGTTCGCTGGTGTTTGGCGTTCGACCTTTATATTTCTTGACTGGACAAAGCGGAAGTGGATTAACACTGAGGCTCAGGAAGTGAAGGTGGTAAAGGATGGTTTACGAGGTATGATAACGTAACATTCAAAGAATCGACCAACGTCGGTGAGGTCGCTTTCATTCTTGCGTGAGTGTATACATTTGACGACTTCATGGCGAACTGTCCGATTGGGCGCATAGAGAACTAAAAAGCCGAGAATCCGAACATAGCGCAGCTTGTTCTCGTAGGCAGCAAATGCCTCCTCGTGATTGAGGCAAACATTATATGCACTGAGGTAGTTGGGATCCTCACTGGCGACATGTTGCACCAGAGGAGAGTCGATCTTCGGAAGTGCAGTAGGCATAATAATGGCTCGCACTATGTCGTGTTGAGTTGGGAGCTCTGACACCTCCACTATAACAGTTCCATATATAGTAGCTTACAAAGATTTGGTCATGTGACAAATGTGGGCCGATATACTATCACCTATGGGGAACTCGCCATTCCACGACCATCTCGCCAGTCACAAATGTCACGAAAGTAACGGACATGTAACACATGCCAAATTAAAGTCCGCCCGGGATGAAACATTCCCATGTATTTACAAAGGCAATTTGATTAGGTGACAGCAGTGACCCAGACTCCTCCGACGGTGATCACCCAGCTGGAATCAAACTCCGCACTCCGCCATGACAGAAAGCGTGATGCAGGCGTGACCCCCAGCCAAAACACTACTCGAAAACCACTCAATGGACCTCCATTTTTTCTTTGCTAGAATGACATTAATGGCACTCAATAGTATAACTACAAAGTTTTAAATGGGGTTGTTCGAGCAGATACAGGGAAAAATGAAATTGGCGAGATGGTCGTGGAATGGCGAGTTCCCCATAGGTGATAGTAGTGGTGACCTATTCGGTACATCCTACATAGGGACCGCGGACCCAACCAGACGGACCGATGGCAACCAAATACTATCACCTATGGGGAACTCGCCATTCCACTACCATCTCGCCAGTCACAAATGTCACGAAAGTAACGGACATGTAACACATGCCAAATTAAAGTCCGCCCGGGATGAATGTATTTATTGGGGACTAGGGAAAACAGTTGTAATGGAGTAGCATTATTGAGTGAAATCCAGGACTTGCTATGTACGGAACACGGTGCTCACATCATGGGCCAGTGCTGCACGAGTAAAAGTAAAAGATCAATATATATCATTGTTATAGCTGCCTGTAGCCACTGCTCATACGTATGGTCTTGTGCTGGCCAATTGGACCACCTGTAACATGGCATTAAGAGGATAAAACAGCAGTGGTGACCAACTCCTCCGACCTCCGAGTCAGCGTACGGGATCACCCAGCTGGAATCAAACTCCGCACTCCGCCATGACAGAAGGTGTGATGCAGGCGTGACCCCCAGCCAAAATACTACTCGAAAACCACTCAATGGACTTCCATTTTTCTTTGCTAGAATGACATTAATGGCACTCAATAGTATAACTACAAAGTTTTAAATGGGGTTGTTTGAGCAGATACAGGGGAAAATGAAATCGGCGAGATGGTAGTGGAATGGCGAGTTTATAGGTGATAGTAGCTGTGTCAGCGCTCAGCGGTATCCGCAGGGGCGGATGAATCGGTTACCCACAATTCAGACAAGCCCTACGAACCGTACGATGTTTTCCCTTCAAAATAATCATGGAAGAAGTGTCTACGTTCTTCTAGAATTAAAAGTGATGCTTCTTCCTGGTTTTGTGAAAATTAATGGCCATTCGCTTTGTCGGTGGGTGTCATTTGTACGTGCTGTTTGTTACTCCTACCACTGACGTGACAACATTGGTGTTTCTGAATTCCTGCAACACCACCATAAATCCAATCCCTCGGTGCTGCGCGTTTGTCATAATGAGCCACGTCTGGTGCCCTTCTACGGTCTTTTCCGTCGACCATGACTCGGATGTGTCCCCTCCCAGTCGTCGGATGTTCTCACTGGCACCAAATTGCGATACTTGTTCGTCTGCGCATGCTTATATTATCCTTTGCGAACTGTCAGAAAAGGCTGGATCATCATTATTCCGCAACAACGGAGAAGCCCAGAACTCATGAGGGACGGGGCTGCATGCGCGCTCCTAGTTGATCGTAACTAGTCCTGCCACATTCCAGCACGGGTGATTTCACTCATGCCTCATGCATGCGCGCTGGCGAACCTTTATGGGTTGTCTGAGCCAACCGGCTATGTGAGGTCGGCACCGTACAATGTACGGGACTCCCACTGCCTCTGCGCATGAGCATTCCAAGGTCCTTCACTAGGGCTTGACGTAGACGAACCCCATATGCCCGGACATCAATCCCAATCGTGACGCCTCACCGCAACCCCATCAAGCCACGTGCCGCGCACCTTCCTATCGTGCTTCGATTGCACTGGCGATCAGTAAGATGCGGATACATGTGGTCACGTTCGTAGGGTCCGAACCTTGTGCAGTTCTGCTCGGGGCTCAAGGACTACCGAGATCAACAAATGGTCCATCATCAGGTCTGTTGACGCGATCTTATCGTATTACGTCACGGTGGCTGAGGCTGAGGCCTGCCTCGCAACTGCGTCAGCGTCTCCCAAATTGTGCTCGCGTGATGGTGGAAATAGAGTAGTTCAAGCACGCCTTTTCGGTGGACATCAAAGTGGACTTTCTTGATGCGTGGTACGTTTTTCTTTAACGCTGCGGGCATTTTACAACGTATTCCAATTCAGTCAGCTAAACGCTGCAATCACATTTTGAGAACTGAATTGGAATACATTGTAAAATGTTTCAACAAGCTTTGATGCGCTCTGCAGGGACATGGTTTGCTTTGCCCGAGTGATCCTGCACACACTCACGCTGTCTCGCGGATAGCAATGCCGCGATCTGCTATTTCCCTCATGCTATTGCGCTTTATGAGGTACCGCCTATCAGGAACTCACGCGACTATCGGAGTGTCGATGGCCGAAGGGCTGATGTTCACGTGGTTTGGTTTGCCGAGGGTCACGCTGTCTCCCTGATTCTGATGTCGTCGTGCAGAGGGCGGCAGGGGTTCGGTCCTGTTTCAGAAACGAGTAGCAGTTTCTTGCGCTGGATGACCCATGAATGTTTCCGAACGAAAAATACAGCTTCGCAGGGAGACTCTTGAGGCCGTTAAGTTACCAAGCGAGAATACCAGTCCTTGAATACATGGTTGCCTCTGGTGACGAGCGATACTCTCAGGCTCCCTTCGATTGAGGCTCCATCCCTCACACTCACGTTGAGGAGCGAGCGGATGCGCTGAGCCTGATGCATGATCAATTGGAAATGGTGAAAAGCCTGATGGACCCTTAAGTTGCTACCCATGCGGCACCGTTGCTGGTCATACGTACCACACGTGAAATGCGCCGCGCGAGCTCACCGATTCAATTCACAGGGTCGATTGGGACGTCCTGATGCCAGCGCGAGAGGGGGAGAAGATCAAGGTGTGAGGATCCGGATGGATCTTGGTTCCATTTCGAACCCGAGGCTAAGTTTGACTCCCACGATGTTCAATGGGTAGATTGTTTGACCGCACTTCGTTATTGTCATAATGAACCCATGGCTTTTCTTTTTCTCTTGTCGATCAGAAATATAAGCATGACAACACATCAATTCATCCAAACTCGTGCTCTACACGGGTTTCCAAATAGGTCACCACCATGACGCGGAAGAGCCCAAAGCAATGTTGCCATACTCGTTCCATGTTTCAGATAGGAACTGTATTCGGTCACCGTTAGATGCAGACTCGAGGCAGGAATAGAGACCGGTCATACCGCAAGTTCGGGTGCAGACGCTACTATCACAAGAGCGGAGGAAGTGTCAGTGATCATGCGTGTTAACGCGGCGCCGAGAATTTTAGGTGGCCTTCGTGAAAATTTACACTTCAGGAGGGCGGTAGGTCCACCTTTCGCTTTGACCACGAATTGATATTATCATGAGTGAGTGTAAGGTACGCGAACTTGCGTCCATTCAGGGTCCTGGACCCTACCAGTGGGAACCGTCATATCAGCCCTTGGGAGCTCAACTTGCTACATGCTTGGCTGGCCTGGGCTAAACAATACTGACCATCCCAAAAATGGCCCAGGGTGAGATAGCGTCTCCACCAAGAGCGGAGGATACCGCCCACGCCACCGGAATGGTCTCGACATCCAGCTACGGGTAATTGGGGTGGGAGAGGTAGAGCATCAAGGTCGACGTACAGCCCATAGCGAAACAGACTTAATCCTTTCTGGGTCAGTTCGGTCTGACTTGTGAGGCCATCACAGTCGAGCAGCTTGAGGCGAGTGAAAGCATGAAGGCGGTCACCCGACCTAGCGATATGGTCCACCCTCCAAAAAACGGATCGTCGGTGACCCCCAAAAATGTAAATACGCAGCAATTGGATGCGTTGTAACAGGACACGCAGGATCAAAAAAATCGCAGAGGATGACTTGTGTGGCATTACCAGTTTTCTTTGCATCTTGACGTCTAGTGTAAGAACCCTCCTTCCGTCTTCTTGATGGGTGCAACTGCATAAACACCTATTTCAATCCTCGAGTAGGATCCCACGCAACTTGTGGCGAACCACCAGGTGCCCAGCTTTGACCCTGTAGAGACCATCTATTAACGACTTGGAGGCCATATGTGTAGTGGCCTTCCCCGCCATTGCTCAACTTGGAAGTGTTTCAATAACAATATGGAGGTAGCATTCACCTTCACCTGGATTGTGTGTTCAATCTAATCTCTGGCAGGCAGTCTCCGTTCCCTTGCCAACAAATATCAATCTGCGGAGCTGCCACATCAGCAAAGCCACGAATACGAGGGAAACGGTCACAATCTGATGGAAGGCTTCAGCACCCAATTCTCTAAGAGTGTGAAGATCTGTTTCACAGAGTTCTTGATTGATGCCTCGCCATGATGCGGTCACAGAAATCTGGCGCCTTTCTCTTGATGCATTGTTATACTCCAAATGTTCGACGCGTCTCGAAGGGGACATCCATCAGACTTGGCGTGACGGTCGGCTTGAGAGAGGGCACCCTCACATCTGAATTTCCACGGTGTTCGAAGAGGATGGAATGTTGAGTCTTATCCCCATGTAGACGCACGAGCACATAGTGATGATCACCTTCGAACTTTATTTTGCTACGACGCAAATTCGTTGTTCCTGGTAGATTTTCGTCGGCGGAATATGGCATTACTTGACGATACCCCCTAAGGTACACTGTGACGTCTCAAGGGGCGGGCTTGTTCGCGCTCCGACCCCACGGGGAACAAGGAACCATCCGGTTCACCAACGACATGTATGTGATCAACGAAAAAGGTTGGACAGGTCGAAGGATTTTTTGTAAGCGTGCTACGAATCAGGAAGTTGAACTTGGCCGTGATGACAGTCCCGTGGAGTGTGTATTCGAGAGGAGAATCTCTGGATGGAATAGATTCCAGAGACGGTCACCAAGACAACAATGGACAACGACAACCCGTTTTTTTGGCGTCTTACTGATCACGGTGAATCCTCGGATTGGCTGCTGTAGGTGATATCCATGGCCATCGATAAGAGTGATTGGTTTGGTTGAACAACGCGAGTCTCACAACCGACCAACGAGGCGTCAGACAGGAGCGTGCATGCCTGACGAGCGGCAAAGTCAAAATTGACGCCCAGTGTTGACCCCGTTCTGGAAACCCAAGCGGAAGTAGGGGACGCCTCCGTATCCTGCTCTGTCACTTTTCATATCAGCTGAAAAGGTGCAGTCTTCTCGTGGTCCGGTGCCTCGTGTCCCTAATTTCCGAGTCTCTCGACACCTTCACAGCAACAACTGGAACTGGCAAAATACAATGCACCGGCAATCTTTCAAAGTCGTAAGGCGCAAGATGTCCTTTGTCGCCGTCGCGCATCCTCCTGACTCATCTTTTTTTTTTTCTCCGAGCGGGAAAGAGATACAAGCGTATTCTGAGCCACTGTGTGCTCCGCATCACATCACTCTTTTGCCTGCTTAAGGTCACACGTATGTCGCCAACTGACACCAAGAGTTGTACCTTCCTCGGACGATATTGTCACGGTGACGGTGACTTCGTCTCCGTTGGTCTAGCTTCTCATTGACAAGAAACGGCGTCGCGCGTTGGGGACGGGACATCTCCCCGGGCACGCACACGCATATCGGAGGCTACTAGACAAAAGCCGATCGATCATCCGACGAACCTGATATATTGCTTGCTAGTATCCCACCTCTCTGGATGCCTCCGACGGAGGAACTGCGGATGTATTGATCCCAAGTGAAACAATCGGAGTGGTACAATAAAGACATCCAGATCGACTTTTCTTCTCCTGGTTAACTTTGTACTCGTGATGTCATCAACTTTCGAGAAGGACGCTAGTGGGGCATCCATGCAAGAATTTTGGGCTTCGCCCGCTCGTTCACGGTAAGCCAGCTTTCCCCCTTTTCGTATCTTTGCAGGCGGCGCTTCGATCGTGGGTATCCGATCGCTTCGTTCATCCGACGGCGGCGCATGAAACACTTCGAAATGAATCAGCAGGTTATCACAGCCGTCGGCAATGAGAAGGCCCTCGTCCCGAAGGACGAGGTTATTAATTCCTATTGTCTCTTTATGTGTGAGAGGATCTTGCGCTTTTTTTCGCAGATACGCGAGAACCTCGGGGCCCCATTTTCCTTTTGTCCATCACCAATCCCTTGACATCGGCAGGCAGTCTGTTATGTTATTTTCGAGGAGACGAGTTGGTCGAGTTGAGGGCCGGGAACACTAGTGCCGGCAGGGTGCGTCTCTACCCCCACCGAAAGGTAGTATCTGTGTGCAAGTCTTAGCACTTGCCCACGCGCAGTCCTGGACGTTCCCGACTCGACTCTGACCTTCCGCTCCATTCGGTTCAAAAAAATGTGTGAGCAATGCAGAAGGGAGGTACCACGCAGGCATCAGCGATACACTCTCTGGTCAGGTCAAGCATCCAACACAGGGCAACCCCCAAGCTCAGCGAGGTGGACGTGAAGAAGATAGGAACGCTCACCGGGCAGGGTATCGCGATTCGATGAAACATGAAGCGTGTTGATTCTCGTCTTCCGAGATCGGGCAGCAACTTGTCTCGGAGTGAGTTATACGTACAAACTATCGCTGCCCACCTGACTTCCGCAATTGAGGATCGAAAAGAGTCGAATCGCGATTGGTCACCTCAACAACTCCAACTCCATCAGCACCACAGCCTCATGCCCCTATCTGCTATCATGGGTGTGCGCTGCGACATCGAAACCCTATAATACCGCAGTTGTAGGTACCAGTGGCGCGGGTCATCCTAGGCCCGTTCAATTCGACCACTCTCACGCAGACTTCCAGATATAGGTACAGATACGTAGGTTGTTCAGGAGTATGTTGTTGAATACGGTGCCAACGGGGTCAGATTGTCTCGTGAATGGCACGTTTTGCTGACCAGCTGTAACCGAAACGAATAGGAATGTTCATCGTTGCTCTGAGGGCTATCTACATTGTAGGACTCTTTCGTCAGATACTGTTATCAGCGAACGAATGGTTAAAGACAATACGCGGATTGTCTTTGTCTGTATGAGTAACGCAGACTCCCAGACTAGATAAGACATGACATGATATATACCCACCGTCGCGTCGTTCCTCTCCTTCCTCTTCCAGAGGCTGCCCTAGGACGAAATCTCAGATGTCAGATAGGAGTCTTCCGAAGTCGGTGAGTGCTTTTTGCACAGGCGTTTGCACCACTACTATCGGGTTGATGGAAGATCACTGGCAAGGTAACACTCTGACTACTGTCAATGATCGCAAAACCGACCCTTCTCAAACGTAATAAGCGAACCACGGAGAGGTCAGCTCCGCCACTTGCTATGAAGCAATGTTGTGCATCGACGGGGACTTGAGACACGATTAGGCGCTTGGTAGCGCAAACGCTCTATCCGCATCCACGTTTCTAGTTTGGGTTCGTTCGTTGAGAGACCACACGCCCGGTGGCCCCATCCTCGGAACGGGCCGTTGACACGCGCGCCGGCACGCCCATTTCGGGAACGCCGCTTGTGATTTCAGGAGGCACAAGTGGCAGTGGCAAAGGTTTGATTCCACCCCTCGTGAGAACGAAGACGAAGACGTTAGTTAATCCTGGCGTCGAAAAGGGGCTGGTCCCTCGCGCGCTTTCGCTCGACTGCGGTGCAAGAGGCAGACAGTCAGTCAGTGGCGGGTACGAACAGCGCTCATGCTCACAAATACTTCCCTATGTCGAAATAGAGTTGACGGTAGTGCAGATAAGGCGGCCCCGCTTCTATCACTGGCGGTATTTATGAACGTATCATCACATGCCAAATGGCTATTTCTCCAAGTCTCCACAACATTGCACGCCGCTTGGCAAGTGATATGGCCCGATCCCGTCATAGACGTCAACGGCTATCCACGACCGCACGCTCTGCGCGGGCCGAGATCAAGTGGTGGAGACGAGAAGCTTCATCCGTCGCAGCATAGGGAACTCCGGTCGCAACGCACCTCACATACCTCTTCGTGTGATTTCTCGGCATATTCATACTCACCAAGCGCCATCTATCTGGGCGGTTCGAGACCGTGGTGGACTATGCGTAGTGAGATGTGGGATAGGATAGGCCATGTATCAAGGGGTGCCAGTGGGGTGCCCCGCAATATGGTAGTTGGTATCTTGGAGTGGAGATAAGACTTGCAAGGGGTAAAACGGTGGAGCCCCGGGGGCGAGGGGAGCGTTACGGCGGGCGGCTTGTTAATGTTAGAGCGTTAGCAGGGGATGGGAACAGCACACACACACACATCTAGACGATGCTGACTGATCGACTGCGAACCTTATTGCCTGCCAGTTGTGAGAATGTTGATCAATGCGTGACGTTACAGAAAAAGTCAGGTCCGAAACCATCCTTAAAGGCTGCGAGGTCTCGTGCTTTTCCCTTGGAGGTTGTTGGCGCAGAGCTTCTAGCTGCCACGCGGCAATGGATACAAGACATGGATTACCAATTGGGTTCAATAATGGTGAAAGGAATGCCGATAAGTGTGACAGAGACGCCGGCAGAGGCGCGCATCTATCGCACGTTGCATCACCGAACCTCGCACGTTTCATGGCCACAGCCGCGTCGTTTGGCTGTCGCAGTATAAACGGCTCGGCCGAAGGGTCACATACTACACAGGATGGTCTATGTCCCGCCATCATTGCACCATCTTGCGGTGCTGTAGCCGGTGGCTTGAAGTGATCTAGGCCGCCTGATCAGGTCATGGGGGAGGAAACGGCTAAAGCCGGGAGTGGTGCGCCAGAGGGGTGGGAAGGTCAGGAGGTATACGGCAATGATCGTCAAAAAGGTGGGGGCAGAATGGGACATGAGGAAATGGAGGGACGGATGGAACCAAGGTCCATGAGGGGGCTGGAACTATACGCATTTACGGAATGAGAACCGTTGGACCGGGCAAGAGCCCGCAGAGGGAGGGTGAACCTCAACTCAAGGTGATGCCGGCATCACTGACGATGGAGTGTAGGCCGTTTCCCCGTTGTTATCAGTTGTGTTATGTCGTAGTGGTAGGTACAAAACGGCCTTGTGGTGGGTGGGAAATGCAAGCGGGGCCGAAAACGACGAGGGGGATCGTGATGATGAAAATAGCAGAGTGAGATCTGGGGTGCCCGCCGACCTGCGGAGCCAGAGTGTCGGGCTGAGAAGGCGATAAGGGTAGAGAGATTCAATCATCATGCGGTCACGGGGCCACCGTGCCAGAAGTGCTCCCGCCCCCGCCCCCTCGACCTTCCCCCCCACTTCTTGCTAACTAACGGACTTGGAAACAATAATTACGTCTCAGGGACGGGGGAGGGAGGAACCTACAAACGAGGTATGCGACGCTAATGAAGGCCGGTAGTCAGCAGTTGCGCGATCGAAGGGTTGTATATAATTTGATAAGACCTGAATGCGGCTTCAATCTCAGATGTAAACCTACGGCCAAACGTCTCACCTCACTCTAAACCACATAACGAACCACCCACGCCCACACTTGTCTTTCCCACAACATCACCCACCACACATGAGCTCTGCACCCGTCCCCGCTACCGATGACGCTGTCATTCATGGTCTCAACTATCCTCCTGATTTTCTCTCCTCTCTACCCGTGCTTCTTCCCCGTCCTGCCCCACATACACCCATCCGCGCGCTCTCTGCATCCCAGTTTGCGTCCATTCATCGTATCGCCACTACTTCCCATGCTCCCGACCATGTCCTCTTCCCTTTTCTTCACGGCCTCGAAGGCGACAACGAACAGCAAAACGCTTTTTTCTCCGTCACTTCTGACGCCCCCGTAATCCCCCCTCGCTTCCGTGGCCTAATTTGGGTCGCGTGTGAGGAAGACGATACCCCCTCGAGTGACGACGAGTCGGATGTCATCGCCAGTGACGACTCTGATGACGAGGCTGGGAGTGATGTTGGGGACATGGGTCATTCCTTTGAGCTCGACATGGACATGGACATAGATGCCGACCTCGACCTGGATCACAACCATGGACAAGAAGCGCCTGGTTCCCCCCCTTCGACCTCCCCCTCCCCTGCACCTATCGACCCCACCTGTGATGCTCCAGACTCTGACGGTGCACCTCATATGCACCCCGTGAAATGCCGTGCTCCCCGCATATATACCAACACGGCACTGGCTCGCGACCGGAGTGCCTCATCGTCGACCAGTTCGTCGTCGTCGTCCTTCCAATCCCTCAGCATGCCGTCACCGTCCACTCCCGCCACTTCGCTCGATCTCGACTCACCCCCACCTTCATGTATACCTCTCGGGCCACCCTCCCCCGAGCCGAAGCCTCGTGTCGCCCCTCTCATCGCCTTTGGCTTCAAGCCCCGGGATCTCCTCCAGATCAATTCGGACGGAAATGCGGAGTTCGTCCACTTGAAAGTCCCAGACGGCATCTCACTGCGCAACTTTGAAATCCAACTGGTACGTTTCCCTCTCTGATGTATCGTCTTTGTCCTCCTTGAGAATCATTGGTTTCCTGCGCCCCAAAAGGGTCAGGTGACCAGTGTGGGGATTCCCCACGATGACGACCGTTGAGACGGTTCGCCCCTGGTCACCTGTCAACGGTTTTAAGACAAGCCAATTTGGGCGATTATTCATTCTTTGCGCCACATCCCAAAATGGAAATAACCGCGCATCCCGCAGAACGTGCGAGGACCGGTTTAGCTGCGGTGGGGTGTGGAGCAGCGCACCACCCTCTTCTCTTCTTCAACCCAATTTCATCCAATTCGTTTCTGATTTGATATTCCAGCCAATCTATGCAACCCTTTCGGACATAGTCGTTCACTCCCGCCGAGGTGCAACCAGGGCTGCCTTTGCTTTGGCCGAAAAATTTAAACAAGCTGTTGAAGCTCGCGCCGCATCCCGAATCCCATATCATGTCTTCGTACTTGATGCCACCCCCGCCGAGTTTCGCACAAAGTTGAGCCATCTCCTTGTGGGACCACATACAATCAACCTTGCACAGCGTGAGAAGGACGAGATGCGCGAGCTGACTCGCGCTAGCGAGATCATCACCATCCATTCACCTGACCAGCATGACAAGCTAGCGGACAACCAACCATGGACTCCTGGCCTGGGTCAGGTCTTCCTTGGAAATGTCAACGATGTACCATTCTTGCCCGGGGACCCCTCGGGGCGAAATATCGACCTACTTGACAGCTCAGGAAATTCACCCGCGGATGGTATGGGTTACGATGTCTGTATAGAGTGTCGACTTCGCGCGCCACGACCCACCTTGGGCTTGCTTTTAAGTGCCCAGGAGCACCTCATGGAGCTCGAGCGGCGTTGGCAGGTTTCTGGTGGAAAAGGCCCGCGCCCCCCGCCAAATGCCGCGGCCATAGTTTACCTTCCATTCCCTTTACTTCCTGTTGCCGAGGAAATGACGCTGTTCCTGGAATTTCTGGAAACTTTACTGAAGCCCAATAAGCAGCGTGGGTTTGGGCGACCTGCGAAAATACTGGTATGGAGCTCGGACGGATATACCGAGAGCAGTGTGCTCGCTCTGTCGTTGATCATGTCGGTCCGTGGAATGACCCTTCCGGAGGCTTATCTCGAGCTCCAGGTGAGCCCATTAGCCTAAATTTGAACAATTGGAGATTAAAAGATTGTTGATATAGGTGACGAAGAAGCGGAGCTTCTTTGTCTACGAGAGCGATGTTCGGCTGCTGAAGACCGTTGAGGGCAGGCTGGCACGTGATCGCTATGCTAAGGTGCCTTCCCCTCGTCGTTTCCTCTCCGGACCCGCGCGCACAAATTCCGTTGTCAACTCCAGCGCAATGTCAGCGTCCTATGATGAGACGGTAAATTCCCCCATAGTATCAATGCGACGGCCACGTGCAAGCACGAGCCCGTTGTTACCCTCGCTTGTGGATGATCACCAGGTCTGGTTTGATGATCCGCGCTTCGACGGCAGTTTCCCGAGCCGCGTACTGCCATTCTTGTACCTCGGAAACCTGTGAGTACCCACTTTGCGTCCGTTTGACAATTTTTTAAATCAGATTGACCACGCAGAAATCACGCAGCGAATGTGTACATGCTCCACGCTCTCGGTATTACGCATGTCGTCTCAGTCGGGGAATGTGCACTCATTCCTCCTGATTCTTCTACCGGAACGGCGTCCACACCCAGCGCAGCAAAAACCCCTAGCTCCGTTGTGATGAATGGATGCTCAGAACGACGCGGCAGCCTGTACATCGAGGAGCGCGAAGGTCGCATCAAGGTTCTCGATATAAAGGGGGTATGTGACGATGGCATTGATACCCTCGAGCCGCAACTGGCCCCAATCTGTGAATGGATCGACCGGGCGCGTGAGCAAGGTGGCAAAGTACTCGTGCATTGTCGCGTAGGCGTGTCTCGCAGCGCGACTGTCACCATCGCATACGTCATGAAATACCTCGGGATTTCTCTTGTCGAGGCATACCTTATCGTACGCTCACGTCGCCTGAGCGTATTGATCCAGCCAAATATGCGCTTATTATATAATCTCTGTGGTTGGGAAGTGAAGCTCGCGCATGACCGTGCTGCGGGTGACACAGAACGTCTGCGCACGGAACTCGCGCGTTGTGTTAACTGGCCTTACCTCGCGCGCGAGGTGCATCTCCTCAACGAGAAGTACTTACATATTTGAGGCGCTCATCAAAAACCATTGCTGATGGTCTCTCCGTTTTCCACTGCTGCCGTTTGCTCTATGTTTCGCTGTATGTTTCCTTTGCCTCGACCCCGCTCCCCCGATACTTGTACCATGCGTTTAGTGTTCCTACCATCATCAGCATCATCTCTGCATACACCCGCATTCACGCTGCACAAATACACCCGCTACCCCCAACGTACCTCTTACTCCTATAGTCTCCGGACACGCGCACATAATCACGCACTCCCTCTACTTGTCAGTCGCACACTGATCGCTTCCGTACCTCGTTGACCTTGTATGATGTTGGCTGACGGTTTACGTCTACTTATTATGTACTTTGTCTTATTGACTGTACAGCATTTGTGATTATGCATACCGAGCCGGATAAATGGCGGTTGTGGTGTTCTAATGTGGTCTGCCAGTGGCTTAAGCGTGGCAGCCAAACAGGTCCCCCAGGTACCTCGAGCAGATGACTATTCTGGGTTGGTGGTAAACCAACTGATACTTGTATGCGAGCACCCTTTGGAACCCGAGCCATTGTCCAATACTACACCCAGCTCCGCGCAGAAAACGATGAGTACCACGTCATCACCTCTTATCACTTCTGTACCCCTCCCTTCGCCCGAACGCACCGCGGAGCTGCACACGTCCCTCAGCGAGATCCGCGCTCGGATGGCTGCAGCCGCTGCACCCAGCTCATCAGGACGCTCGCCCACTCTCGTGGCTGTATCCAAATACAAACCAGCGGTCGGACGTGCGCGCATGTTACGATGCGGGACAGCGCGACTTTGGCGAGAACTACGCGCAGGAGCTCGTCGAGAAGGCTGCCGTGCTGCCCCGCGACGTGCGGTGGCACTTCATCGGCACGGTGCAGTCGAACAAGGCCAAAGCACTCGCAAGTACGTATCCTATCCCCTTCCCGGTTCTTTTTTTTTTCTTTTTTTTTTTTTGGCGTTGACGACGACGACGACGTGGTGGTGGTGGTGGCGGCGGCGGCGGCGGGCGGTGATGTGTGTGCGGGTCGGGGAACCAGGCATCGAAAATTTGTACGCCGTGCAGACCCTCGCGAGCGCCAAAGTCGCGGACGCGCTCAATCGGCATCGTCAGGCGGACCACGCGCCCCTCCGCGTGCTCATACAGCTCAACACGTCGGCGGAGGAGGCGAAGGGCGGGATCGACGCGGGCGCGGGAGGAACAGCTCGCGCGGCTCGCCACGCACGTCGTGCGCGCGTGTCCGCGTCTGCGCCTCGTCGGGCTCATGACGATCGGCGCGGCGGGAGGCGGAGAGGAGGACTTTGCGAAGCTGAGGGGGGCGAGGGATCGGCTTGCGCGCGTGCTGCCGGACGATGGCGTTTGGGGCGAGGGCGAGGGCGAGGGCGCAGGTGTGGATGCAGATGCGGAGCAGAGGGAGGGCGGGCGTGGGGGAAGGTTGTTGTTGAGCATGGGCATGTCGGATGATTTTGAACTGGCCTTGAACGCAGGCGCAGATATAGTACGCGTTGGGACGGGAATCTTTGGCTCGCGGTCGCCGAAGAAGGGCGGGCCACCTACTGAAAAGCCTTAGAACTCAGACATATAATACAAGTGGATACAAAGTGGGTACGTGTTTTCTGTATCCCGCACAAGTGGACGAGCGGGACGGGACGTTTCACTCGGATGCAGTACAGTAGTGCCAAAGTACATGTCAGTCAGCGTGTATCGTGTGCAATAGCGCGGGCACGATGGATGACCACCCTTTGATGTCTTTGTCTGATACTTTGCTATCATGCATTGTACATAGGAAAAAGAATCTTTGAATGCGGGTAAAAAGTTTGCCAGGACCGTGGATTGAACACGGGACCTCCAGAACGCAGTATGGCTTCAGTCTGTTGCTCTCCCAGCTGAGCTACCCCGGCACATCAAAAAGTTATGTTGGTCACAATTTCATTGCTGTCAGTTTGGCTCATTGGCGCGGTACTGGGATGCCCCCAACTCTCCCCAGGCTCTCTGTTGTGTGTACGCCTTGTTGATGGCCGCGAGTTCTCTCTCGTTTCCCCACTCTCGTGCTTGGTATTCGGTTTGTCCCCAGCGTACCGTGGGACTATCGCAATAGCCGAACCCACGCCGCTTTTCTTCGTGTAACAACAAGAGCGAAATCTCTCACACGCCATGACATGAAATGCGTTTTGATGTGGTTGCAGTCTGTTTATCGTTAATGACTTTTCTTCTCGAAAGTTTGCCTGCATACCTCTGTCTAGCCATTGCTTGATAAGGAGACATCAATGTTTCGTCTCGCACGACCCGCTGACCCTTAGAGAGACCCTACCCTTTGGCCTTCTCGTTATCACAGGCGTTCGCCATTTCTGTGGAGCCCCTGGGCGTGTTCTCCCATATGCGCCTGGCTTGCGAAAGCTTAGACAACATTTAGGTGTCCCCACAACCGAGTGGGTGAGTGAAGCGCTTTATCCCATGTTTCGAGAATCATGTTACTTATCACGTTGCAGGGGTCTTATTGTCTTATCGAGGTAATGTCGACTCGTTGACATATCACCGTGTCACATGTTCACTTCTGAGAGATGGAGATGACCCTACACAGTCCTCCCGCCACTGGCATGCGACACTTCTGATGATCCTTGCTCGTTACCTCAATCGTCAATTCTTCCCCTGCTCCATAATATATCGGAGGCCGCTCGTATCCGTGGAATGACCGAGCACGGTACGGGTCGGTGACGAATTCGCGTGCCCTTCGTCTGATAACCCGAAGACATGGCGGTCACGGAGATGAGAACAAGCCCTTCAAGGTCACCACGCACACAGCTTCATTTCGCGCTGAAAACGTAAGTTTGGCCCACAGAAGACACACATTCCCCGTTCAACGCCATTTGTAGCAAGTCGAGCTCCGACCATAGCAAGGTGACGAGTTCGACGTGGGAGCCTGGGTACCTCGGACGTTGTACTCATTGTCAACATTCCTGCCTTCGTAGCCGGACTCACAACGACCCATTTCCTGAACAACCCCTCCATCTATAACAGGCGATTCAACTTCGGGCTGTTGATCTCTTCTCTTGACTTTCTAGGTTCAACTGGTCCAAATCTCGCCTTTTATGGGCATTCCGATAGGTTCTGAGCCTCTCTATAACCCCATCAGGGTCCTCCGTGATTGTGGTGTCTTCAACCATCAGCGCAAAAATTCCCTTCGGCCGAATCTCCGCCACTACCCCGGTCAGAACTTGGGCCCTGCCATTCATCACCCTCTGAGAATGATTAAAGCGAACGGCCTCAACTCGAAGCCGCAGGGGGGAATGTATTCATCATACCAATCTAGGGCGGCAGATGCCGCGTGATTCAAATCTCCAATGCGATGAGAAGAGTGGTATATCCGATAGCCAACCCCACTTAACATGCCGTCCCTTCGTGGCAGGCTCACACCACCAACGTTTTCCCCTCATTTTTATCACTTACTTCAACCCTCTCCAGTCTTCATGAATGTGTTTCTACCCTACCCCCTTCCTTCCCCTCAGAGGCTGAGGCATCACCCTCTGTATTGCTAACGTTATTTTTGCCTGATGGATAACATGTCCTCTGAACCATCTCAGGACGTTGGTGCGCACCGTATCAAGCGTAAGCCACCACCGCCATTTCCATACTCCGCGCGCTACCCAGAGCCAGATCCCACCAAACCATTTGCTCCCCTTTCCGTTCTTCGAGATCGCCACTGCAACACTCTTGACTTCAGCGTACGAATCCCCTCTTACGGTTCCAGACCCGACACCGGGGTCATCCAGGGTGCTGGACCTCGCTACCTTCATCACGCACTCGCGCAAGAAGTCAGCGGCGTTCGGGTTCCCATCTGGGGAAATCGGCCGGATAGGGCATGCATCCCAGCTACGTAAAGGAGCGTCTATGGGCGTTGGTCTAAACCAATATTCGTCCGGAAATGGAGTCCCAGCCGCGACCACCATTGCTTCCGCGACACCTCGCCCGGGTGCGAAAGAAATGCAACGCCACGAGGCGCGGCGTCGCTCCCAGTCGTGTTTGCGTTGCGTTCGGGCACGTTTTCCTTCCTTGAATCGCGTGGTGAACCAGAGGCCCATCCCAACGTAGAGCCGTCTAGGAGGCGACACTCGCTGTCCCCATATGACAGTCGTGTGAGTGTACTCACGTCCTCCTCGACCTCATTGGGGGGTTCTACACATCGCGAACGTAAGGGGAGCGAAGTCTCGGTACGACCGCGCTCCTGTGGAAGTTCATTCGTGTCCGCAACTTTGCTTGATGATGTGCCCGAACATTTTGGCGAGGCGGTGCCATTACGCAAAAGTATGCATGTCATGCAGGTTGACATGCCTGCAATTCAAGGCTCAGAGAAACGTTCAGAGACTCCGCACACCCTGCCTCCCCCACCCCTCGAGAAACGGAGCCCGTCCGTATCTTCGATCAGTTCTTGGTCCCGCGACGCGCCCTTCTACCCTACTCCTTCTCGGCCACAGACTCCCAGTTCGATCCGAAGTAGTCGTCCTGTCTCCTTGCCATCAACCGCAGCGCTTTCATTTCCCTTTGTTCCAGCCAACTTCCCACCCAAGTCAACACTCTTCACCGCTTCACCCACGGCGTCGTCCCTACAACCGCGCCAATCCAATTCCATCCACCCTTGCAATCTCGCTACCAATCCGGCTCCCACAGGACTCCCACACTCCCAGAGGACTTGGATGCCTTACCTTTTCAGCTTAACCTCCGATTTCCGACGCAAGAGCAATCTGCCAGTTGGGGCGCGAGTCCGTGGAACGTGACAGAGGCTTTGCCCGATTGCGGGCCCTTACGTCTAGGCCGTTGCCAGTACAGAGAGACAGCACCTCATCATCACTACGTAGCACATTGCGAGCAGCTGTAGAAACCGCAGAGAAACTTGCTGCTGAGGATGCTGCTAATGTCGCAACTCCCGGGGTCACTGTACCTCCGCAGGTCACAAAAGGACCGGTCACCTTATCTGATGACGCAAAAAACGACAATCCCTTATTCCCGGGACTCCTCCCCAGTCAAAGGAATCGCAAAAAGTGTCCGTGCGTGGATCCGCAGACTGGTGGCGCGAGGTGCGGTATTAAGCAGCCATCTACCGACCTTTCTGTTACCCGTGCAGTTTCACAACAAAACACCGACAGCGTCGCTATTGTCTGCACATGCCTGGTGCTGGAGACTCTGCCCCACTCGTTCCCTCAAAGCCGGGAGAGCTGGAGTCTGCCTTCTCGCTGAACGGGTACCAACATCTCTGACCTCACGCAATGACACGGCTGCACGCAGTTCCTCAACGCCATTACCGTTGTCACGCCCACTGCCCAGCCCCACCAACGATCACAACACACCCAGAGCCCATGATAAAGCTCTCACCCGCGCCCCACGTCCATGCGCACGACCATGAACCATCACATCCGCAACGTCAGAATTTTCCTCCCGCACCGACGTCATCGACGCACGGTGCATCACAACCAATTTCCCCTGTTGGTCATGGAACGTTGTCTGAAACGTCCCTTAACTGTTTGCCTGCAGGTGCAGCTCCGCCCCGTGTCGGGCATTGCGCCCACTGTGCCCCTTCCGCATTCCATCCCCTCTTCACATATCAGTCGTCATCCTCCGCCCCCACCTCCACGTTCCTTACAAACGACTGTAACGCCGTCACGTACGACGTCCAATTTGGCCTCGCGGTCTGCATCTTCCATTTCCTCTCATGTTGAAAGCATGTCGACGTTGTCTGCCCCTCACTCGCGGCGCCGCGACACCTCGCCTTGTTCGTCACTTGGACGACATAACCCTCATACACAAGAGCGATATGGGCACGCACACCGACGCGCGCTTTCAGAGTCAGGAATGACGGGAATGTTGAGCGCCGCACAGCTTACGCAAGCTGCGTGTGTACCAGTCGTACGCGAGAACGGCCTGCGAATTCAGTTTGGCGAGCTATATGGCGTATGCAACGGACTGTGGTGCTCTTTATCCGGCATTTCTGGTGCGCCACTTTTGTCGTTGAACTTTCATGCCAGGGGTATTAATCACATCGCATGGTTTCAGCAGGGTGCCCGATGTGTCAAGACTACCTCGCGTCTCTCATGCGCGACGTAGACCATGCTGCGCTCGCGCGATCCGGCGTACGCCTTGTCGTGATCGGATGTGGTTCGCACGGGCTCATCGCTCATATCGCCGTACGACTTCCATCACCTGATGCGTGGGCTCCATCTAACTACGATCTGACAGAAATCTTCCACCTTCCTTACGAGCTTTTCGTCGACGCGTCGCCAGGCCAGACACTCTACCGTACTCTCGGCATGGGTCGAGTCCCGTCCGGCTCACAGAGAGCGCGCTCTTCGACTGAACATCCCGTGGGGTCATACGTGCGACACGGCGCAGTGAGCGGATTGGCGATGGTTGTTGCACACGCACTGCGCGTCGGGATGCCTGTGTGGGAGCGGGTGGGGATGCCTCCCAGCTCGGCGGAGAGTTCGTGCTTGGGCCCGGGTATGTCGACTCTTTCCCTATCTTTTCCCATCTGATGTCCGACCGGGTGCCAGGCTCACCTGTACGTATGTGCACCGGATGCCGACACGGCCGGTCATGCGCCAATCGTCGATGTCCTCGCCGCGGCAGGGGTGCGCGCCGCGCGAAGTGATCCTGGAGGACAGGGAACGGTCGCCGCTCGGACCATGCGACCAAGCATCAGTTCCCCGTTCATGCATGGGGCAGGCAGGCGTGATACCAAGGCGCTGTCCGTTGTGCGAGAAGAGGCGTGCGGCTCATGCGGCGCATGCGAGGCCTGTGCAGAGGCTCTAAACATCGATTTGGAATCTACTGCCTCGGGAGAATGGAGCGTGGTTGTGACGGGCCAAGCAGTTTGAGTTTTTTTCGATCGATGTTCGGGTATCTCTTTATCGGTGAACGATACGCTTCTCATATATGTTAATGTGAACCGCTGGCGCTGGCTCGCTTGCATAGTAGATAGGAATGGGACCCTTGATGATAGTCCAGCGATATCTTTTACTTGCAGAAGTGGGATAGATGCGATGAATAGAGTACAGGTATCGATGATGCACAACAGCCCCCAAGGAATGCAGACAAAGAGATATCTACGGTAGCTGAAGTCATTATGCCCAGTTGTCGATGAGCGCGTCGCGCATCTCCCCGATGACGGCGTTCGAACTTTGGCCCTGAAGTTCTGTTGAGGTGCGAAGGTTCAAAAGCTGATGCACGGGGGGGAAAAAAGTACGCACTAAACGTCGCCTCGATAACACTAATCTCCGTCGCCGTGGTATCAAAACCGGTGAATGCGCACCAGTCATTGACAACAAGCCCGGCACCAATCACATCCGATCCTCGATTGACAGTCCCAGCCTAAGTAAAGAGGAGGGATGGATCAGGCGTGCCGCATCAGATAAAAAGAAAAGAAACGGACGACTAAAGGAACCTGGAGTAGGCTGGACAACTCGTCCTGATCTTGATCGAAGTCTTGGGATGGACAAGGCCGCCCTGGTTGGTGATCACGCAGTAAGAGCCGACGAGGACGTTGTCCGCGATCGTCTGTCGGAAGACCTCGACTTTGAGAACGTCCGCGATGATCTCCTCCGTCTCGCGGTCAACGTCGGGGT
>JAGFNK010000415.1:0-46965 GCA_025769875.1 Russula earlei
ACCATGGGTCTAGGAGAGCTTGTTTTGGCATCCTGATGTTCTTGTTCGGTGAGTTGAGGCATGGTTCCGAACAAGACCCGTGGTTCGAGGCGAGCCTTGGCATTGGCATTGGCTAGTTTGACTTCTGAGTCCTCTTACTTCCCACATCATGTCGTGGTATCTCTCCCGAGTGGTGACGATGGAGTTTTGCCATTGTTGTGTTTTCTTTATGGCGAATCGATAGCGATGTACTTCGGCTTCCAATGATAGGTCCTGTTCGAACCTGAGTGCCTCGTCTATAGCTTTAGTGTGTCTGAGACCTTCTTTGAACAAGAAGGCGTCCTTCTGCGTAAGAAGAGGGCGAGGGTAAGGGTCAGCTCGAGCTCGAATGGGAATGCGGTGAGTGGGACATCCTGGGCCGTAGGTGGCTAGAAGGGAGGGGAAGCCATGTGTGAGATCAGGGAGGACGAAGCGAGGGGGAAGTGTGTCTTCTTCGTTTCCTGGATCTGGAATAGTAATTCTAGTCCTAGGTCTCCTTCTTCCCATCCTTCTCCAAGTTCTTCCAGCTCTGAGCGTTGTACGTGATTGATGGTTGGTTCATAGACAGGAGGGTGGTGTCCTTTTGAGGTTTACTGGGGTGAAGTTTTCGTTAAGTATAACAACACTTTCGACTTGTTGGACGGTGGGTGTAGTGGTGCGTGGGGGAATTGGAATGGGAATCAGGTGAAGGGGTGCGAACGTGGTAAGATGGGCTGCGAGTCCTTATGGGTGCGTTGGTCCCTAGAGTGGGGGATCGATTGCCGAAGGCACGTAGTATGGTGGTGAGGGAGTCGTCTTCCCATAGTTTGCGTGCTTGGACAATCATAGCAGCATGTTGTGCAGCGCGTCGGATGAGTAGTCTAGTGTTAATGGTGGCCGCTGTCGAGGGAGATGGCTCTCTGGACAGTGGCAAGTGGATGAGTGTAGGAGAATATGCAGTGGAAGCGGTGGGAGAGTTCTGAGTGGATGACATGTTTGTTGTATTCGGGGGGGGGTGGGAGTGGTAGAGAATAGTCGTTTGTGAGTGGTGTTTTTATATTTGGGGTCGTCCAGCCGAAGCAGAATAGTATTCTTTTAGGAGTTCTGGGGCGTTGAGATCGTAGTGGTCAACCCATGAGTCGTCTGACGCAGGGTATCCTTTCCAATGTACAAGGTATTGAAGTTTATGTGTTCGTCCGAACCTTCTTGTGTCTAGAATCGCTTCAATTTCGTATTCTTCCTCGTTCTCGATGGTTGGTGGAGGTCGTGTAAACGGCGTGCCATATTCCTCCATCTCCTTATAAGGGAGAAGTAGGTTGACGTGAAAGACGTCGTGTATCTTCATTGATGGCGGAAGTTGTAATTGATATGCAAACTTTGGAAATTCTTTTCATGATGGGAAATGGGCCGTATCTTTTGGGCATTAGTTTGCGTGTTCCTCGTGTTTTGAGGTTCTTTGCTTCTAGCCATACGAGGGTTCCTTCTTCCATTTCTTTGATGTTGGGTTTTAGGGGTTGTTGTTTACGTTCAAGAAGTTGTTGGGCGTCTTTTCTTGCTTCTAGTTGTTTTAGGCGATTGGTGGATGAAGGGTACGTTGTTGTCTTCCAAACTGATATTAATCTGTGGTTTGAATCCCATGAGGAGTTCGTGTGGTGATCTTCGTGATGTTTCATGTTTCCATGAGTTGTGTGCATATTCTGCCAAAGGGAGCATTTTTGCCCAGGAATGTGGGTGAGTCGTGGTCCAGGGTCTTAGGTATTGTTCTAGCCATGCGTTTCATTCCGTTCTGTTTGTCCATCGGTTTGGGGGTGGAACGCGGTGGACATGTTTTGTTTGATGCCTAGATTTTTACATATGGCTTTGGAGAAGTTTGATGCGAATCGAGGGTCTCTGTCGGAGATGATTCTTTTAGGAACGCCGAACCAAGGCACAAGGTGTTTCAGATATTCGTGTGCAACACCTGTTCCATCAATCGTTTTGTTGCATGGGATGAATTTTGTTGCTTTAGAGCATCCTTGATCAACTATGGTAAGGACGCTGTTCAAACCCTTCTGATTTTGGTAGGTCGGTGATGAGGTCCATCGATACGTATTGAAAGGGGCCTTGTTCAATGTGTGTGTCAAGTGGAAAGGTTGTGGCTCTCTTTCTGGGTATATTGGTTTTGGACTCCTGGCATTTGGCACAACCTTTGACGTATCGTTCTACGAATTGTCGTAGTCTAGGCCCTTCATAATGTTGTTTGACTAAGTCCCAGGTGTTAGCTATTCCTGGATGTCCTGCGAAGGGAGTGTCATGGAATTGTCTTAGAATTTCTCATCGTTTGTCAGGTTTGTCTGGTAGGTAAGTTTTTTTTGCGAATATTTCGGGTGGTAGTAGAGTGGTTTTTTGTTCTCCTACCCCCTTGTTAAGGTCTTTGCGACGAGAAAGTGCATCGGCAATAGTGTGTGTATGTCCAGGGACGTGTTCCAGGGTAATATTAAAGTCTTGCATGTACTGCATCCATCTGGCTTGTCGTCCTGTTAATTTCTGTGGTTCTTTAAAGTAAGTGAGATTTTTGTGGTCTGTTCTTATTCTGACTGGTTTGTCAGCTCCTAGGAAGAATGGGTCGTCCGCTTTTTAATCCAAAGATCACTGCTGCTAGTTCTTTGTCGTGAGCGTCATAGTTTCTTTCTGCATCTAATAGTGTCCTAGAATAGTATGCAATTGGGTGGAAACCGTCTTCGTATTCTTGGGATATAACTGCTCCTATGGCAAATCCTGACACATCGGTGTCTAAAATGAACTGTTTTGTCCAATTTGGGGTACGGAGTACTGGATAAGATACACAAGTTTCTTTTAGGATTTGAAAGGCTTGGTCCTCTTTCGTTGTCCATTCCCACTGTCTGTTTTTCTTTGTTAAGTCATTTAGTGGTCTTGCTTTTATGGAAAAGTTGGGTATAAAATTTCGATAAAAGTTACAGAATCCTAGGAAACTTCTGACTTCTTTAGTGTAGATGGAGTTGGCCAATCTTTAATTCCTTTGACTTTGACGGGGTCCATAGTTATCTTTCCTTCTCCTATGATTACTCCGAGGTATTCTACCTTCTTTTTGTGAAATTGACACTTTTCTGGTTTAAGATAGAGATCGTGTTGTTTTAGCTTGGACAGTATGTGGTTGACCTTGAGTGTGTGTTCTGCTTTGTCATTTTGTGTCGCAATGATGATGTCGTCCATGTAGATTTTTAACCATCCCTGTGCTAGCTCTTCTTGGAAAAATATCATCCATCATGGTTTGAAAGGTGGCTGGAGAATTTGTTAGTCCAAAGAACATTACCGTAGGTTCAAATAGTCCGTCGCTAGTCTTGAAGGCTGCTTTCCATTCGTCTCCTTCTTTGATTCGAATATTGTTGTAGCCCCATCTGACGTCAAATTTAGTAAAGAGTTCTTTTCCTGCTAAGGCGTGAATAAGTTCTGGGATTAAAGGCAATGGTACACATTGGGTATTGTCCATTTGTTCAGATTCCTATAATCTTGTACCAGTCGAAATTTTCCATCTTTCTTTTTTATAAGGAAGAATCCACTGGCGTATGGTGAGTTGGATCTTCTTATTCGTTTAAGTCATAAGTTTTGTTCAAGAAATTTTCCCTGTTCTTCCTTTTCCTTTGGTGAGAGGGGATATACTCTGCAGTTGATCGTTGTAGGAGCATCTGATTTTAGGTCAATGGTGTGATCCCATTTTCTTGGCCCAGGGAATCTCTCTGATTCTTGTTCCATGAATACTTGTCCATATTGATGGTATTGAAGGGGGACTATTTCCTGCCAAGTTTGTGTCTTGCCTTGTATCTGTGATTCTGCCAGTTGTTGCGCTATGGTGGTTTTACGTATTTGGGTTTGTAGCCATAGTTCGTCGCCTTCTTCCCAGTCTGTTAACGCTTTGATCCATGCTGGAACTTCTTGGTCTCCTTTGAGGGTGACTCTTCCCATAATGGTTCCCTTGGACCAATTTATTTTCGGGTTTGTCGATTCCAGGAATGGATATCCTAGGATGATATCGTCTTGTCCTATATCTGCAACTAGGAATTGGTGTGTGTGCTTTTGTCCCAGTAACTTCAATTCTAACTGGACGGCTTGGGTGACTTTCCCTGAGCGGTTTAACATTCCATCAACATTTTTGACGTTTCTGGTTGGAATTAACTTTCTAGTTTGTAGGTGTAGTTCTTTTGTTAGCCCAGGGGATATGAAGCACTTGGTAGCCCCACTATCTATCAGGGCCTTTCTTTCGGCTTTGTTCAATCCAATGTAAATAGTAGTCATCACTGATATTGACTTTCTCTGAGATTTGTACATGGGATCGATACCTAAAGCTCGAGCAATCGCCGTTATGCTCAAGTGTCCGAAAAATCCTCTTCTTTATCCTCATCATCTCCTGTCAGGGCTTTAATTGTTGAAAATAGACGCAGTATGTGTGATTAGATAGCAGCAGATGATAAGATCGCAGGCAGATCTATTGTCAGACACGTACTGCTGATCACTAAGGACTCAGGAGCAGGTGGGCAAGGGTCGGAACAGATGATACGCGGCGAAGGCGGCGTTGAACAGGAGGACGAGCCAAACGACTAAGGAGGTACCAGATGGGGACTGGTAAGTGTTGCAAGAGGCAGAGGCGAAGGACTGGAGGCCAGTGCAGCGAGGGGCTTTAGACAAGGCGGTCGTTGAAGAGTACCTTGGAGGCGAGGGAAGTCTTTAAACTGAGCGGTCGCAGGGGAGTACCCAGGAAGTATGAGAGTATCACAAATGGACAGTCTGACGACTGCCATGCTTCATTGGGGCTTATATACAGTGTACAGGGTCGATTACAAAGCACTGGGACTATTCTAGACTCTTTGGTACCATCCAATAGGACTACAGAGGCATAACCTTGCTTATGCCAAGTTTCAGGCTTACTGAGCGTATTACTGATCATTGTGGAGCGATGACATCATTATGATGTCACTGTGGGGCGCTTAGTGAGCCTATGAGGTCACTGTGGAGTCGCTCAGTCAGCCATGATGTCATTGGAGCCTTGATGACGTCAGATGATTTATGCAACAGTTTCTAAGAGTTTGTGCCGCTGTTTCGGGTCCATGGTGGCTGGGTGGCCATGTGGCTGCCACGCGATGATTACCCGATTAGGAAACCGGTGCCTGGTCGTGTTAGAGTGCCTTTGCAATAGCAATATCTTGTACCACAGGAGGGATAGCCCAGAAAATGGAAGGGAGTCGGCAATGCAAAGTGAGAGAGGTCTTTCTTGAGTAAAATAGGACAATCCTTGGCCAGGACTTGGCCTTGGTTCGTAACATTCATCCCCTCTTTATAGACTTGTTGCTCCTGCAACAGTAGGAATTTGTTTCTTTGGAAGGTGGAGTAGTTTGCATATGAAGAGTCGAAGTCTGTTGGTTCGTGAGGAGTTCTCCCTTGTCCTATGGATTGCTTTGGGGATAGCCGTGGTCGATTGAGTGCATGTGATCGCAGGAGTTCTCTGAAAAGTTTGTTGGTAACAAGGATAAAGGTAATCATCGACAGAGGTCATGATGAGAGTTGTTGGTTTAGGGGTTACTCCTGGTGGGAATTGTTCTAAGCGCCTTCGGATATTTCCGATGGAAGTCTTTGACAAGTAATTGCGCTTTTGATAGGTTAGATGCTGGTTCCCAAGTATTTTCTGCGACCGTATACCCTTTCCATTTAACTAGGTATTGGATTCCTTTGCGGTTTGGGGAGAGCCGAGAGTTTAGGATCTGCTCTACTTCATATTGTTCTTCACCTTCGACTAATATTGGTGGCGGGTTTGAAAAGTTAGGACCATGGGCAATGGTTTCTTTGTAAGGTTTAATCAGGGAGTGGTGAAAAACCGGGTGTATCTTCCAAGACTTTGGTAGTTCGAGGCGAACATTTACTGGATAGGCAGTGGTGACTTTGAATGGCCCATAGCGTCGAGGGGCTAGTTTTGCTTTTGGGTGAGTCGTTCGTAGATTCGTGGCTTCCAGCCATACTTGATCCCCTTCTTTAAAACGAAATGTGGAGGTTTGAGGTCCTGATTGCTTCATGATTTCTGTTGCTCGGTTCAGGGAGGCAGCTACTTCTTCTCTGAGTTGGTTTAGTCTTGATAGTCTTTCTTGGATTGAAGGGAACTTTGATGTAAAGGCAAGGGGCGGAGCAAATGTTGGGTTAAAGCCATACCAGACTTCAAACGGGGGTTTGTTCGTAGCACTGTGTTGTCTGGCATTATGTGCGAACTCCATAAAGGGAACTAGTTCTGCCCAATTGTCTGCTTGATGGTTGCAAAATATTCGTAGGTATTGTTCTAGTTCTTGGTTAACTCGTTCTGTTTCTCCGTCTGTCTGTGGGTGATATGCTGTGCTTAGTGATACTTTGACATTTAACTTCTTCCATAGTTCTTGAGTGACTTTTGCTGCGAATTGAGGGCCTCTGTCCGATATTATTTGTGTTGGGAGCCCTATTCTTCTCCAGACATTGTTCATGATTAGTGTCGCTGTTTCGTCTGCTGTGATTGTCTTGTGGCAAGGGGTAATGATTATTGCTTTACTGAATCGATCTACCACGACTAGGAGGCTGTCGAAGCCTTGTGAAATCGGTAGGTCCGTGATAAAGTCCATAGTAATGCTTTTCCATACTTCTCCAGCTGGTGTAATTGGTACAAGGGGTGTTTCTGTCTTTGGACGGTTCTTTGTACTTTGGCAAATTGCGCAACCGTCTACATAACTTTTGACATAAGTTAGCATTCCTGGCCACCAATAGTTTCGGCTGATTAGTTCATAAGTTTTCCATTGGCCAGGATGCCCAGTGGCAAGGGAGTCGTGGTGTAGTTTTAGAATTTTCTTTCTTAGGGTGTCGTTGTTTGGGATATAGACTTTTCCTTTGAATAGTATTAGTCCATCTTCAAGGTTCCAGTCCTGTAAGCCTTTGGATAGTCGCCTTGGTCCATTCTTTATAATGATTGCTAACGCGTTAGATACTTCTGGGTCATAGTCTTTGCTAGATCGTAGTTGTTGTCGAAGTTCCTGGTCGCCGATTGGTTCTGTAGCAGAGGTGCGTGTTGCTCTAATTTTAAAAAATTTGTCATCTAGGAGCACCTTTCCATCATTTTCGTTTTGTATCCCCTCTTTAAAGTCTGGCCGCCTGGACAGACCGTCTGCTTTGTTCATAGTTCCTGGGTGGTGGGTGATGGTGAAGTCGAAATTGCTGAGGAGGAGTGCCCATCGGGCTTGTCGTCTCGTGAGTTTCTGTTTTGTCATGAAGTATGTCAAGTTATTGTGGTCTGTCCATAGATCAATGGGGTGTGTAGCGCCTTCAAGGTAGTGTCGGAAGTGCCAGAGGGATAAGACGATAGCAAGGAGTTCTTTATCGTAGATCATGTAATTTCGTTGTGCGGGGTCCAAGGATTTCGAGAAATAGGCTACTGGGTGATATCTGTTAAATTCATCGGGTTGTTCCAAGATTGCACCGACTGCAAAGTCACTTGCATCGCAGATGAGTCGAAAGGGTTTCGTGTGGTTAGGTAACATGAGGATTGGGGCCATTGTGAATGCTTGGATTAGCTTCTGAAATGCTTGTTCTTCATCGTCTTCCCATTTGAAGGGGTTTTCTTTCTTTGTTAAGTTAAACAAGGGCCGTGCTATTCGAGAGTATTGGTGGATAAATCGTCGATAGAAGTTGCAGAATCCTAGAAATGCTTGTACTTCCGTAACATTGGTCGGAGTAGGCCACTTTGTAATGCCTATTAACTTGTCTTGGTCCATGGATATTCGTCCTTGGGAGATATTGATGCCTAGGTAACTAATAGAGGTTTGTCGGAAAGCACATTTCTCTGGTTTCAAGTATAAGTCGTGGTCTTGGAGTGTTTTTAGGACCTTATGTGTCCAGTCGTCTAGTTCGTTCAAGGTTTGCGCCATGATTAGTATATCATCTAGATAAACAACCACTCGTTCAGTGGCGATGTATTTTGCTAGGATGGTGTTCATAAAGCGTTGGAAAGTGGCTGGGGCGTTGCAGAGACCAAATGTCATTATCAATGGTTCGAAGAGTCCTAATGGTGTCTTGAATGCTGCGAGGTGTTCATCGCCCTCTCTGAGGCGAATATTGTTGTATCCCCATCGTACGTCAAACTTGGTAAAGTATTGGGCTCCTTGGAGTTTGTCAATTAATTCAGGAATCAAGGGTAGTGGATACGCGTCTTTGACAGTTGCTGTATTCAGGGCTCTGTAGTCTTGCACTGGTCGTAGATTTCCTCCTTTCTTTTCTACAAAGAAGAATGGGCTGGCAATAGCTGCTTTTGATGGTCGGATTGTGCCTCTCTTCAAATGTTCGTCTAAGTATTCTTTTAGGGCTTGTAGTTCCTTGGGAGTAAGTCGGTAGATGCCAGAATCAGCGTCGGGCGAATCCCTGGTTTTAGATTGATTGCATGGTCCCATGGTTGGTGAGCAGGAAGGCGTTGAGAGGCTTGTTCGTCAAAAACCTTTCGCCATTTCAAGAACTGGACAGGGATAAGTTCGTCTAATGTCTTGGGGGGTGTTTCTGCATGGGCTAGTTTGGTAGCTGTGGTTGATTTGGCTCTTATGCTGATTGTCACTGGTCGGAATGCGTTGTAGATTTGTTCGTCTACACATGGGTTCAATGGTCCTTCAGTATCTGGGAAGATTAGTGCAGCAACGTTTGCAAATTCAGGTTCTTCGTCTTCAGGGAAAAGTAAGCGCTTGTATTTGGTAATTCCGTGTTCCAGATGCAGATGCAATGGTTATGCTTGGGTGCGTGGTAAGGCAGGTCCGAGGACAATTCCTCAGCGTGATTGTGTCGTTTGCCCAATCGATATCTGGGTTGTGGTGTCGTAGCCAGTCTGTTCCTAAGATGATGTCGTGATCTCCAATGTTAGTAACAAGGAATTCTGCTTGTTCGTCATGGGTAGCGCCTGTATGCGCTTGAATGCGGAGTCTCTGGATAGTGCTAAAGCGTATTAGTCCATTGGCATTTTGTGTTCCATCTACATTCTGTGCTGGCAATGGTTTGGTCATAGTTCGGAGGTGCAGGTGGTGTCTTTGTGCGAATCGCTCGTGGATTATCATTCCTTCTGCTCCACTATCGAGCAGGGCTCTTGCACCGATTTCTTTGCCGCTTGTCTTCCCCACTAAAGTAACTTTCAAGGCAATGGAAGGGGAGCGAATGTTCTTGGTAAAAACTTTGGGGTAATTGATTTCTCTCTGTATCGTACTGATTTGGACCATGTCCCTTCTCGGTGCAGAAGGGGGTCCAATTAAAAATCCATAGGAGCAGATCTTGGGCGGAGGATCGAGTCCGCAAGTGTTTCTCTCCAAGTTGTTAAGTGATGCAACAGGAATAGGTTCTTCTTGTGCAGGTTCAATGTTTTCATCTTGGATGGTTGTAGCTCTGACTGTTTGGGGGCGAGATCCTTGTCGTTGGCGTCCTTGGGCTGCTTTCTTTGCTCTACATTGATTTGCCATATGGTTCTTCTTTCCACAATAATAACAGAGGTTGTTCTTGCGTCGAAACTCTTTCTCTGTATCTGTGAGAGGTTTTCTTTCACTTTTGGTTTCCCAAGGTCGTTCATTAGGTTCTCCTTGATACAAGTTAATTTCCAAGGGATTATCTGATCCCTGAGTGTTTAATCCTCGGGTACGCACAGAGCGTCCTCCTCGAAAAGCAGTGGAGTTGTATAGGTGGAAAAGGTTGTCAAATTCTCTTGCTGCTTTGACAAGGGCTGCAAGTGTAGTTGGTGTCGGCGTGATCCCTAGTATTTTCTGATGTAGGGCCGGGTTAATATTCTTCCTGAATGCGTACATCTTTGTTCTTTCGTCAGTGGTAGCTCGTGATGCGTGGTGCGACCATTTCTGATACCATTCATTAAATGGTAGTTTCCCTTGATAGTAGGTGTGCATGGTATTAGCGGAGGCCAATTCTGCTTCTGCAGGAATAAAATGATCGGCAAAGGCTTTCTTGAAGTCGTCCCATGACCCATAGTCTGCTACGGTACGAGCCATAGCCTTGGTGGTTTGTTCTCTAGCCCATGCTCCAGCGGGTGTTCCTACTTTAAAGTGGGTTAGTGCAGCGGCAACTTTCTTGCTTTCATCTGTAAAGGAGTCGCCATTGATGTATAATAGTTGGCCAAGAGCGCCCAAAGGCTTCTGCATTATCAGCTTTTCCGTCGAAGGGTTCTGGCGCTGGTTCCGACAAGGCGTGATTGCTTTGACATGGTGGGCGTTCTGAGTTGTTGCAGGTGTAACAATAGGTGGGGCTGAACCTGTAATTGGATTCTAGTTGGAGTGGAGTGGTTTTGAGGGACTGCTTGTGGTACGTTGCTAGTTGTATAGGAGTAGGTTGCTGGGTATTATGCCGCGTGGAAGGTCCTGGAGTGAGCGCTTTGAGTGCTTTGAGCAGTTCCTAGGATAGCGGTAACTTCTTGAGGTGTTCTGGCTGTAAACTCGACTTCTCGATTGGTTATAGTAACCCAATGTTTTCTAGAATGCTCACTTGACTGGTTGTCTAGGAAGAGGCTGGTAGTTAAAGGGTTGAAGTCTTGAACGTTCTTGCTCCTGGGGCTGCTGCTTTAAGTTGTTCGTGGTAACTTCGTCGTTATCGTCTTCGTATAACCAAGTGTCAGAAAGATTTCCGTGGTTGATAATAGGGGTGCCTGCAAATTTTCCTCGGTAACAGTGATCTTGGGTGTCGTAACTGAGGTTTTCAAATAGGAGTGGGATTAGATTTTCTTCTTCGTCAGTGATGTCCCTCCTAGTGCTCATAGATCTAGACAACTGTTATAGTCCAATGACCGTTGTTCCAAGGATATGCAATGGTGTAGGCTGGCTTTAGTCGAATGGTATCGGGTCTTCCTTGATGTTTTCTTAATTGGATTCGGGAGTATTCTTCAGTAATGCTGCTTTGTGTTAGAACTACTCGGGTTTTCCACAGATATCCTTCAAATTCTGCTGGGGAGATGGCAAAGTCACTTATTTCCTTGGTGGGGTGCTTGTAAACTATAAAGTGTGTCAGTCGTTGATGCCAAGCTTGGGTACAATAATTCTTGAATTCAATTAACTCTCTCCTTGAACGCGTAGGTAGGTTTAATGCTAAGAAGGATTGTTCTGGTAGATAACAGTGTAAATCAGTATTCCTAAGATCGGTACTATCAGGGGATTCAACAAGGGGTGATGCAAAGGGTTGGACAGGTATGACAGGGGTAGGAATACGATTGGTAAACAAGGGTACGTAGGCGTCAGGAGGGGTAGGAGGTAATGGTCTTTCAACAAGAAATCCTCTTGCGTTGGGAACTGTTTCTCTCTCAGGGGGTCGTTGGGATGACGCGCGTCTCCTGTGTCGAGGAGCCAGATTTATCGAATGGGGAGATGGTAATCGCCTGGCGTCCACAAGGTAATTCCGTCAGGAGTAGGGGGTGTGTCTGGTCGAAAGTTGCACGTGCAATACTCTGTTTTGCAGTTACACCTTGCTGTCCACGGATTTGACTCAGTATCTTCTGTGCTGGCAGACCAACGTTCTTGGCTAGTTGGGACAGTGGTCTGAATCGGTGTGAGGGGTCGAGGGGCGAGACTTGAGGCTTCTAGGATTGCTGGGACAGAATAGTATGCAGGGGGACCAGTATATGAGGCGTCTGGGCTGGTAATTGCCCAAGGTTGATTGTAGTCTGCGTCGTATAAGCCAAGAGTTAGTTTCCCAATCAAAGGTGTTGTGTATTCCTGGTACAACAGCAAGTTGGACGTAAGATTGATTTTCCCTTTGTATTCTGTTGAGACGTAGGTGGTAGAACTGGACAGTGAGACGATAGTAGCTGATGTATGTCCAAGCTAAGTAGAACAAGCGGTATCCTGTTCTCAAGGAGTGGATAATGATGTGGTGGCGTGGTTGAATGACTCTGGTCCAGAGGTTTAATTCACTGGTGCGTAAGGATTGGTAGTCAACTGGTTGTCCTTGGATGTTCTTTGCTTGAGCAAGGTGCCAATATAATAGTTGTTGTCGTGCTGGTGGTAGAAGTCGACTAAGGGTTTCAAGGTATAGTGCGTGTTCGTCGTGGCTTAAGAGCTGTCCAAAAGGCAAGACTCCAAGGAACTCTTTAACAATAAGGTGGGGGAAGTCCTCGTGAGGTGGTTCAATTCTGGTACGTCGTGTAAGTTGGTTAAAGTGGTGACAGGGAACGCGACGGAGGTCCAGGTTCGATAGTGATTTAGATTTAGGACGTGTCTAGTGATAGCGTCTTCTTCTTCGTCTTCTTCTAAGGCGTATTCTCGAGGCACTTTAGTTAAAACAAGAAAGGATCTTTATTCGATCTTTATTGAAGCGTTACAAGGGTGGTTCTTACTTTTTAAGAACCGTGCGCAAGATCTATAGTTTCGAGCTGGTACCTCTCAATTATTTCGAGAGGGTTAGGGGGAATACGAGGCGTAAAGCAAAAGCGAAGTAGCTGGGGGTTAAAGCGGATGGTGTCGACTGTATAAGTCGAATAGTGACGTAGGGACACGCGGTTACTGTTCTCCTCGAAGTGTAAGTAGCCGTATGCGAAAGCGAGACGTCCGTCCAAGAAGTCGTGTACGATAGATAAGCAAAACGAGCCCTCGTAAGCAGGGCGGTAAATAGCAGGCAAGGTAAGTAGTTTCCTAAATAACGAGGTGTTAAAAATGTATGCGATGCGTCCAAGGGGGAAAGTCAGCGTCCGGGGCGTATATCCCGACGTTGGAGCAGATGCCGAAGGGGGTGAGATTGTACTGGGTGGCAAGGGCAGTGTTGGAGGGTTCTACCGCAAAAGTGTGGACGATGCGTGCACGAAAGGCGGTAGTGAAGGTGTCTGTGAATGCGCGACGAGCTAACTGGTCTGAGGTAGGGATGCGTCCAAGGTAGTCTTGATGATTCAAGTCGTGGAGGGGACGCCACTGCTCCTGGCGACGATTGGTGGTAGGGAGGACGAAGTACTGGTGCGGATGGAAGCGAAATGCTGTGCAAGGGGGACGGTCAAGGAAGCCTTCAGGCAAGGGAGGTCGGTCCGCTTGCTGTTGCTCGTTCTGCGCTGGAGGGGGAGTGCCGACAGGGACAAAGTCGCCTGGGATAGGCTGGGCAGTGGTAGGAGACGATGGTGGGAGCCTGTTGGGGAGTACAAGAGGCTGAGGGGTGAGGATGTGTCGACCGGGTCGATGTCTTCAGTGAGGATGCGAAGGGCAGGTGCGTGGGGTAGGTTGCAGAGGAGAAGGGAGGCGCAAGGAGGTGTTAACCAAAGTGGGGGAGTTAGGAGTGGACACTTGAGCGTTGGCTGGTCAATACAGGGATGATGAGAGACTGTCCAGATGTCAAGACACGTACTGCTGATCACTAAGGACTCAGGAGCAGGTGGGCAAGGGTCGGAACAGATGGTACGCGGCGTAAGCGGCGTTGAACAGGAGGACGAGCCAAACGACTAGAGATACCAGATGGGGACTGGTAGTGTTGCAAGAGGCAGAGGCGAAGAGTAGAGGCCAGTGCAGCGAGGGGCTTTAAACAAGGCGGTCGTTGAAGAGTACCTTGAGGACGAGGGAAGGCTTTAGACTGAGCGGTCGCAGGGGAGTACCCAGGAAGATGAGAGTATCACAAATGGACAGTCTGACGACTGCCATGCTTCATTGGGGCTTATATACAGTGTACAGGGTCGATTACAAAGCACTGGGACTATTCTAGACTCTTTGGTACCATCCAATAGGACTACAGAGGCATAAACTTGCTTGTGTCAACTTTCAGGCTTACTGAGCGCATTACTGATCATTGTGGAGCGATGACATCATTATGATGTCACTGTGGAGCGCTTAGTGAGCCTATGAGGTCACTGTGGAGTCGCTCAGTCAGCCATGATGTCATTGGAGCCTTGATGACGTCAGATGATTTATGCAACAGTTTCTAAGAGTTTGTGCCGCTGTTTCGGGTCCATGGTGGCTGAGTGGCCATGTGGCTGCCACGCGATGATTACCCGATTAGGAAACTGGTGCCTGGTCGTGTTATAGTGCCTTTGCAATAGCAATATCTTGTACCACAGGAGGGATAGCCCAGAAAATGGAAGGGAGTCGGCAATGCAAAGTGAGAGAGGTCTTTCTTGAGTAAAATAGGACAATCTTCGGCCAGGACTTGGCCTTGGTTCGGAACACACTTGCATCTGGGACAATGCAACCATTGAGTGACACAATATTGACCACTCCAAGGAGCCCAATACTTTCAATGGTATGGTACGATGGCCTATTGAAACTATGTTAACAATCATGTACATGAGACAATCATAAGCAAGAAATAACAACTTGACTCGTCAACGGCCTTACCAGATTGAAGTTTGTTCCCCAGGACATAATTTTGGACGCCCATTGAAGGATCCAGCGAAGATACTCTGAAATGGATTTCACTCAGAAATTCACATCATAAGCATCCTGGAGTTTGCCAGATTGATTCCGATGCATGACACACATTGGTCTGACCACTCACTGAAAGACCATCACTTCATGCTTAATACCAAGATTTGATAACAACCCCATAATTGGGTGCCTAGGCATCAATTCTCCCATGCCGATACCATGGAACTCCAAAGACAAGCTAATGATGAAATTACAAAATGGCCTACTGCAACTACAGAAGTAAACGCATTTCTAGGATTTTGCAACTTCTATTGACAATTTATCCACCAATACTCACAAATTGCACGACCCTTGTTTAATCTAACAAAGAAAGAACACCCCCTTAAATGGGAAGATGATGAAGAACAAGCGTTTAGAAAATTAATCCAAGTGTTCACGACGGCCCCAGTCCTCATGTTACCTGATCATACTAAACCCTTCGGCTCATCTGTGATGCAAGCGACTTTGCAGTTGGCGCAATCCTAGAACAACCTGATGAATTTAACAGATATCACCCAATAGCCTATTTTTCAAAATCTTTGGACCCCGCACAACAAAATTACATGATCTATGATAAAGAACTCCTTGCCATTGTCTCAGCCCTCTGGCACTTCCGACACTACCTTGAAGGCGCTACACATCCCATTGATCTATGGACGGACCACAATAATTTGACATACTTCATGACAAAACAAAAACTCATGCGATGACAAGCCCAATGGGCACTCCTTCTCAGCAATTTTGACTTCACTATCACCCATCACCCAGGAACTATGAACAAAGCAGACAGTCTGTCCAGGTGGCCAGACTTTAAAGAGGAGATACAAAACAAAAATGATGGAAGGTGCTCCTAAACGACAAATATTTAAAGTTAGAGCAACACGCACCTCTGCTACCGAACCAATCGGCGACCAAGAACTTCAATAACAACTACAATCTAGCAAAGACTACAACCCAGAAGTATCTAACACGTTAGCAATCATTATTAAGAGTGGACCAAGACGATTATCCAAGGCTTACAGGACTGACCTTGAGGATGGACTAATATTGTTCAAAGGAAAAGTCTATATCCCAAACAACGACACCCTATGGAAGAAAATTCTGAAACTACATCATGACTCCCTTGCCACTGGGCATCCTGGCAATGGAAAACTTACGACTAATCAGCCAAAACTATTGGTGGCCAGGAATGCTAACCTATGTCAAAATAGGTAGATGGTTGCGCTGTAACGGCGTCGTGGCCGTTAGAGCGTTAGCTCAAGGTTCAATGGGGGCCAAATCCCTGTGACTTGGTTCAAGGGTTCAATGGAGCTGGCTCAAGAGGCCGGATAAAAGGTTTAGCGTCTCAAGGCTGAGTCAGACAATGACTCAGTCCGCAGACAGAGTCGATCTTCTGGTTTCACAGAAGAGGAGGGTGATGAGAGAGAGGCAGAGGAGGAAGAGGAACACAAAGGTTCCTTGAGGTGTTCTTAGGTCAAGCAGAGTATAGGCCAGCACAAGCAAGTTGTGATTGAGAGAGTATACAGGGCAAGGGATGCGACAGGAAATGGGACAAAGCTAAGCTTGGGGCATTCCGCAGCTTCTACAGGCGCTTAAATACTGTATGTAGTGAGGCTGTACAGTACTATAAGCGGAACAATAGATAAAGGTAGGCCAATAGCCAAAGTGACTCAACAATAGGTGAAACACAATAAGTGAAACACAATAGGTGAAACATAATAGGTGAAACACAATAGGAGATCACCATCAAGGGATGAAACCATAACCGTGGAGACAAGGATAACAAAGGAGAACAATAAGGAGAGAGATTACGGATGAACCAGAAAAGGGGTAAACTACAACATCATGCCCCCCTCATGCTTAGTTCTCCGAACTAATCGGTCTCAGGACCCGACTCACAGAGTTCATCGCCTTCGACTTCTGGCCATGCGCTCTGGGGTCCCATTGCCCTGGGACAGAAGCCTCTGTAGCTCCGGTGAGTCCTCCTAAGGATGCAATCCACTTGACCACTACAGTTGGTGTGAGGCCTGTTACAGTCTTTATTCCAATGCCCTCTGGTGTTACAGTGCCTGCAGATGTGTTGTCGCTTCTGGAGCTGATGGCGCTGTGCTTTAGTCATACGTGCAGGGGTGAGAGGGGTGTTAGGGGTGCTAGCGTCGTCAGAGAACATTTGTGGAAAGTGGGAGGGTGATCCCATAGGAGCATCATTTTGGGATTGATCGACAATGAGGGGGAGTTAGGGAGAGAGGGGGGTGAATGGAGAGTGAGGAAGGAGAGGTGGGTGGTTCTTTTGATTCTTCGATTTTGTCATAGCTCCCCGCTAATGAATAGTATGGCCCGGTACCTCGGGTAAGGCCACCATCAGACATGAGATTGTCGAGTTGATGACAAACTCAGACAGAAGTATTGTTGGCGCGGAGGCGGGCACGGATGGCGGCAGTTTCTTTGGTATGAGCTTGGATCTCATGGAGTCGATCAGCCAATTGTCCCTGCAGAACACTTAAGGCTCCTTGGATAGATGTGCATTTGCCTTCTAAGATTTTCAATTGGAACGAACTGGTACGGAGGCGGTAGACGTCAGTGAGGGCGCCAGGGTCGTGAAGGTTTTCAAGGGCTTGGGCAGCGTCAAAGTGGAAAGGGTGGTCCTCGATTAGGAGGTGGAGGTCAGAGGTGGTCACAGAAGGGTGGGGGGCAGAGACAACAGGCCGAGCAATAAGTTTTTCTCCGTAGGTGGGTTCTCCTCGACCCGCAGTTCCTAGAAGCATAGGTTCGCCATTGTAGAGAGCGACGCGTAAGTATGGTAAAAGGTGTTTCCGCCCATTGACATGAATATAAAAGGGGGGAACATGCGTGTAAGGTTCATAAACAAACCAGGGGGGACCAGGGTGAGTGGGGTCCTCCTCAGTCGGGGTGGGTGAGGGGGTTCCTTTGTGGATAGCGAGTGGATTGAGGGTGGCGGCGAGGTCCTGGAGTTCGGTCTCTTCTGGAACAATGAGAGTATGTTGATCAATGATATGTTGGATGACTTCAGGTGAGAGGGGCTCTTGTTTAATGGTGGGGGAAGGGGTGAGAACAGGTAAGGGGGATGAGGTAGGAGACGACATGGGGGTATTGTAAGTGGAGGTAGCATGTTCGTGGTGCCAGGCCGACCACTCAGAGGGAGTGGGAGTATTTATAGAAGCTGACCATGTAATGTGGTTCCATATCAAATCAGTAAGCACTGCTCTTCGTATAGACAAATGAAACTCTGAAAAACGGGGATCCATCATAAGAAGTTGAAAGCCGTGGAAGTCGCCAGGGGAAAGAATTCTGGAAAACAGTTGTTCCCTGGTGGCTATGTTAAAGATCGTGTGTCCGTGGTCGGGGATAGTGGGATCATTAACTGAATAGGAAGGGGGGTTCCGAGTGTTAATTCGGGGGAGTAGGGTACGTTGCTGTATCGTAAGATTTGAAAACTGGTCTTCTAGGTCGTCTAGACTTTCGTCTGATTGATGTGATTCTGTAGGGTCAAGGTTAACGGAAGACATGGTACGGAGTTTGGTGGGTTGTCGTAGGTGAAACATGGTGATAGCATCTTGAGCATTTTTAAGGTTTGAAAGGGGCTCCCATGTGTCTTCTGCTGCGGAGTACCCTTTCCATTGGACCCTGTATTGGAGACGGCCCCTATGGATGCATTGGGCCGTGATTTTTTCGACTTCGTATTCTCCCGAGATAAGGTCAGGTGGCGGTTCGGGGAAGTTTGGTCCATGTTCGGCTGTTTCCATGATTGGAGATAAGAGGGAAGCATGAAATACGTCATGGATGTTCCATTGGGGGGGTAATTGGAGCTGATAAATGACATGGGAGATTTGCTTGATGATAGTAAAAGGGCTGAATCGTTTGGGGCGGAACTTATGAAACTGATGGGGAGTTTTCAAATTAGTGCCTTCCAGCCAAACCTTCTGTCCTTCTTCGAAACCTTTAAACTTGGTTTCCTTGATCCAGTTGTTTTGTACCTTTCTCATTGCTTCTTGTGCCGATTCCCTCATGTCTTTCAACGCCTTGAGTCGTTCTTGGATTCCAGGAAACTTAGATTTGAGTTGAGTGCCAAGTCCTTGTGGGTTGAAGCCCATGAGGAGTTCATACGGGGTTTTCTTGGTGGTGGTGGACTTATGGGCATTGAAATGATACTGAGCTATGGGGAGCCAATGCGCCCATTCTTCTTGTTTTTCTCCTGTGTAAATGCGGAGATACATCTCTAGAGTTTGATTGGTTCGTTCCGATTGTCCATCGGTTTGGGGGTGGTAGGTGGTGCTCAGGTTCTGGTTGATTCCTAGAATTCGAGAAACTTCTTTGAATAGGTCAGAGGTAAATTGAGGGTCACGATCGGAAATGATTTTAGAAGGGACCCTGGTCCAAGGGAAGGCATGTCGTAAAAACAATTTAGCCATTGCCAGGGTCCCCATGTCTTTATGACACAGTATGAATATTGCTGCTTTGGTGGAGTCATGATCGGTGATGGTCATAATGGTATTGTATTCTTCTGATAATGGAAGGTCGACGATCCAGTCGATCGCTATGGTTTGGAATGGTTTCTGGAACTCTGGGGGGATCGGGTAAATTGGGGGGGTGAGTTGGGTGCGTGGAAGACTTGTTGGCTTGACAGACGGCACAGCCTCGAATGTAGTCCCTGATGAAGTAGGCCATTTTTGGCCACCAGAAGGATTCTTGAATTGAATATAGGGTTCGGGCATTTCCCGTGTGTCCACCAAGGATACTGTCGTGGTAGGTATGTAAAATTTTTCGTAAGAGGGGCTCTTGATATGGTACCACCAATTTTCCGTCTTTGAGTAGTGCCTCTTCTTCCTCTTGGAGACCATGTTTAACCTTCCACATGAGGAGATCTGACTTTCGTTTTCTTTATTCGGTTAATACTTGCTCATAGAGGTCCTCAGTGTGAAGCGTGCGAATAAAAAGTTTGTCCGGTAGCGCCGTGATGTTCTGATTATCTTCCAACCCATCATTGTGGTCAGGTCGTCGTGAAAGGGTGTCTGCGCGATTGGAGATTCCTGGTTTGTGGTGGATTTCGAAGTGATAATCCGCAAGAGTTGAGATGTATCTGGCAATTCTTCGGTTGATCTTGTGGGGGAGTCGGTAGTGGGCCAGGTTAGCATGATCTGTAAAAATCTTGATGGGGTGTTTAGTCCCAACTAACAGGTATCGCCAGTGTTGGAGTGCAAGGATCAGAGCCAGGAACTCCCTGTCCCAAACTGGGTAGTTCCTTTCTGCTTCATTGAAGGCGTGTGACATGTTTCCAATCATTTTCCTTTTTCCTCTCTGGTCCTTTTGGAAGAGGATCGCCCCAGTGGCAAATTGTGAAGCGTCAGTCTCTAATTCATATGGGAGATCAGGGTTGGCAGTGTATAGTTCAGGGTCATCGCAGACTGCTGATATCAGGGTTTCTAGGGCTGTGGTCGCTTCTGGGGTCCAGAGGAAGGGGGTTCCTTTCTTGATCGTGGAGAAAATGGGGCGAGCTATTTTTGCGAAGTCTCGGATAAATGGTCATTGGTAATTGAGGGCGTCCATGATCTGTTGCACCTGTTTTAGATTGTTGGGAGGTCTCGGCCAGTTTTTGAGACCGTTCATTTTGACTGGGTCGATTTTAAGGGTCCCTTGGTTGATCTGGAAACCCAAGAAATCAATTTCATGTTGTTCGAAAGCGCACTTTGATGCCTTCAGGAAATAGGAGTCTCTTTCGAGTAAGTCAAGGAACTGCATGATTTGTTGATGAAGAAGCTCTTCTCCTACACCTGTGGCTATTGCCACATCGTCTAGATAGTTGCAGGTATTTTCTGGGTATTTTAGAAGCCAGGGTCTGAGGGTATGGTTCATTGCTCGTTGGAAGGCAGCTGGGGCGTTGGTGAAGCCGAAACCTATCACCATGGGGATGAAGGTGCCAAATTGAGTTTTAAAGGCGCCTTTGTGTCGGTCTTTGGGGTGGATCAGGATGTTATTGTAGCCAGCTCGGACGTTGAATTTACTGAAGGTGGTTTTGCCCCTAAGTCAGTGCAATTGTTCTTCCATGTTGGGTAAGGCGTGGTAGTCAGGGACTGTGGCATTATTGAGTTTTCGGTAGTCGACTACCATTCGTGGGGCAGTGCCATCCTTTTTTTGAACGAAGAAGACCAGGGATACAAAATATGAAACGCCATCTTTGATCAAACCCTTAGCCAGGTCTTCTTGTATTTGTCTTGATAACTCTTGTTTCTCATTCTGGGGGAGCGGGTAGGTTCGGCAATCAAGGAACTTGGGGGCGTCGGGTTTCAGGATGATTCTAAAGTCGAGTTCTCCCTGACTGGGTGGGAGTTGTTTGGCTGCTTCTTCTGAAAAAACTCTTTGATGTTGTAGATATTTAGGGGGAATGACAGTTGTCCTGATTTGTGCAACCCGTATTCTTGGTGACTTAGTTAGGGAGACAGGAGTGAGAAGGACCCCTAGATGATTTTTTAGGCGACCGGTACTCCAGTTGACAAGGGGGTTTAACGCTTTTAGGAAAGGGTAACTGAGAATCATTCTATCTTCTCCCAGGTTTGTGACGTAAAATGTGAGAAGCCGTGTGGTGGGGCCATGACGTACGGCCATATGGGCATAATGGGTTAGTGCTCCTCCTTGGTTACTGGTGCCATCTACATTGATGATGGGTCTGGGGGTTCTGAGAGTTCGAAGTGGAATTTGTAATTTTTCTACAATTCCTTGACTAATGAAGTTTTCTGTTGCTCCACTGTCTAGGAGTGCTTGGCCAGTCTTTCCATTTGTTGTGATCATAAAGGGAACTTTCATTGAGTTTTCTTTATGTTGGACAATGGTATCTATTTGGGCCTTAGTACTGACTGTTGTACCTTGGCCTAGAGAAAATCCTCTTTGAGGATGAGGTCCCAAAGTTTGGCTCTATCCTCTGCTGGCAATGTTTTCATATGGGCCACCATAGTGGCAGCTTCTTCCTCTTTGGGTGGTTCAGGGGTTGGTTCAGTGGTACGTGCCTTGGAGGTAGTAGGGGCAGCATTCTTGGGGCACTCCCAGCTGAGGTGGCCTTTCTCTCGGCAGCGGAAGCAACGTCCTTCTTTTGCCAATTGTTTCCTCTCTTCTTCAGTGAGTTTCTTGAAGTTGGATTTGGCAGTGTCTGTCATGAACCATTCTCCAGAGAGGGCTCTTGAAGGACCCTTCCTTATAGGAGGAAACCCAGCCTCTATGGTGTCACCCTGTTCACACGAGCAAAAGGGGTGAGTAGAGGTGTCCACAATATCGCGCGCGCATTGTTGCGCAAGCAATTCTCGGCACAATCGACATACAGCAAGCCCCACTTAAAGGCAACCCTTCTAGCAACAAAAGACAGCATTAGGGCCTTCCTAAGGACCCTTTGGAACGACCCTAGGAACTCTACAATAGGTACTAACCTAGTATCAAAGGCCCTACAACGCGTTATTAGACCAACTCTAATGACTATAGAACGAACTATAAGGCAACACTAAAGACCTTAATAGAAGTATTAGGGTCGACTCTAAGGACCCTAATAGAACTATATAAGGGCCTTATAAGATAACACTATTCCCTAACCAAACTACAAGTCCTCAAGTGACCAGCCCTAAACTAACTAACAGGAAATGAATCAGGTGCTTGCACGTACACTAAAGCAGTAAACACGTGGACAATGGAAGCTCTTACTCATCAAGAGAAGCTTCTTACTCAGCAGCTTACTGAGCATGACTGAGCATGCTCAGTAAGCGTCCTCCGACTTCTTACTCATCACTCTATTGTGCTTGATAACAAGGTTATGACTTGTTCCCTATTTAGCAGTTCTCTTGTAGTATATAAGCGCTCAATAAAGTAGCGGACAGTCCTCAGACTGTCCATTTGTTTACGGCACTCTCCATCCCTGGGATACTCCTTTAAGGACCATCCCCTTTTGACTATCCTGGCCTCTTCCCTGCGTGACTGCTCTACTCTCACAGTAACAATACCTCTCTGGTATTTGTTACTACTCTGGACTCTACTCCTTGCCCACGCGGTCTTGGATGTCTTTCGACTCGTCTTTGAGCTTATCCCTCGCTCTTGAACTGGATAGTTCAACAGTGAGTCTTGACAGTGTCCACTTGCATTCGATCGGGGTGATGAGACCTATGTTCCGAGGGAGGGTGTGTAGTTTTCCCCTTGAGCTTTTCTCTGATGGTGATGAAGCGTCGGTGTTGTCTTCTGGCTTCTTCCTTCCATTCCTGAAGAGTGGTAGGCCAGACATCTCTGTTTAGAATTGTGCGATAGAGTCCGATTTTTAAGCCATTTTTGAAACTTTCAATGGCGATAACGTCCGTTTCTGGCCATCCTGTTTTGTTTAGAAGCTGTTCGAAGGTGGAAATGTAATCATCAAGGGATTCCTTCATTGTATGTTTGGCAAGGGCTGCTTGGGCATCTTCTTTCTCCGCAGTGTTGGTGAACTTAAATGTGAAGTCTGTGACAAAGTCTCTCCATAAGACTTTGTCCATCCTGTTAATGGGGTTTTGGGCCCTGCTTATTTTTTCCCTGAGTGCAGTTGCCTGCGAGTTGACCCATTCTTCGACCTTTTCTCCCTGAATATAGGAGAGGGCCAACATTGTTCATTTAAAAGGGGAAACCATTACTGTTTTATCATCATTGAGGCCCCAGAACAGGTTAAATTCCATGATGAATCGTTTTGTTTTGTTTCTTTCCCCAGTGAAAGCTGTGGGTTCTTTGCTGCTAAGGGATCCATTAGTGCCTTGTGGCGCAGGGGCAGCTGCTTGAAGGGGGGGAACGATGATTGGGGGGGGCCGAGCGGCCATCTGAGGAGCCTGGACAGGGGCTTGGGGTGGTTGTACAGCGACTTGGGGTTGGGCTGCCATAATGGGTTCTGGGGGGTTTTGTGGTTCAAGTTCTAGGTCTTCAATGGGTTCCTGGTTTCCAAGAGGGTCTTCTGGTTCTAATGCAGGGGATTCAAAGGGTGTCTGAGTTTCAACGGTGTTTTCTGGTTCAGGGGGGTTGCCTTCTGTAGAGGAGGCTTCTGATTCTGATGGTGGTTCGTAGCGAGGGTCGTTTTCCCTCCAGTAGCCTAATCCAAGGCTATTTCTGAGAAGTTCTAGGTCTAGGTGAGTGTAGAGTTGTCCTCTTCTGAGTTGTAGTTCGAACCAACGATTGTTGATGAATTCGACTGGTAGTTCTTCGTTGTTTTCGGTGGTGATATAGCAGAGGAAGGTATGGAAGCTATCCCAAGTGGCAGCTCCTACAACGTGTTCAGGGAGGTCTGGGGATGGTCTGGGTTGGACGCGGATCCAACGGTTCGATGGTAGTTCAAGGTTGATCTCCAGAATGGAGTAGATAAGCTTAGCTTGTGTAATGGCGTCGCGGCCATTAGAGCGTAGCTCAAGGTTCAATGGGGGCCAAATCCCTGTGACTTGGTTCAAGGGTTCAATGGAGCCGGCTCAAGAGGCCGGATAAAAGGTTTAGCGTCTCAAGGCTGAGTCAGACAATGACTCAGTCCACAGACAGAGTCGATCTTCTGGTTTCACAGAAGAGGAGGGTGATGAGAGAGAGGCAGAGGAGGAAGAGGAACACAAAGGTTCCTTGAGGTGTTCTTAGGTCAAGCAGAGTATAGGCCAGCACAAGCAAGTTGTGATTGAGAGAGTATACAGGGCAAGGGATGCGACAGGAAATGGGACAAAGCTAAGCTTGGGGCATTCCGCAGCTTCTACAGGCGCTTAAATACTGTATGTAGCAAGGCTGTACAGTACTATAAGCGGAACAATAGATAAAGGTAGGCCAATAGCCAAAGTGACTCGACAATAGGTGAAACACAATACAGTGACCCAAAAAACTGTTCAAATGTTTTGTACATTTTCATTGTATTAACCATATCTAGAGAACCACTGCAGCTGATAACATGTTAGTGGGCTTGTTTTAAAGCTCTACATCATAGCTTTGTAATACAATACTATATATACTATGAACATAATTATGTAAGAAGATATAAGGTATTTCTTCCAGTGTATCCATTTGAACAGTTTTTTTGCCTTGGTATCTAAATAGGGTATATGCCAAACATCAGTAGTTTGTGTATCCTCCATTTGCTTTGAACACCTCTTCCACCCTCCTAGGCATACATTCTATCAAATTCTGCACAACAGTATGATCAATGGCCTCCCATTCCAGCTGTGTGCACTCCCAAAGTTCATTGATTCCCTTAGGGGGTGTTGGATAAGCTGCAAGCTTCTTTTTGAGATGAGCCCAAAGATGCTCAATAGGACTGAGGTCTGGGGATTGAGCTGGCCAGTCCATGACCTGAATTCTGTGGTCTTGGAACCAAGATGTGGCAAGCCTGCTCTTGTGGATAGAGGCATTGTCCTGTTGAAAGAGGGTATCTTTGCATTTCTTCTTGAACTACTTGATAGATGCAAGTAGTTCATCCTCCAAAATGCTGCAATAAAGTTCAGCATCCATCCTTCCATCAATCTTTGCTGCATGCCCAACTCCTTCCCAAGACATGCAGCCCCACAACATCAAGGAACCTCCTCCATGTTTGACTGTTGGCTGAACAAGGCATTCAGAAAGGTGCTCTCCTCTTTTTTTCCAAGCCCATTTCTTGCCATCTGAGCCCATACAATTGATTTTGGTCTCATCTGACCAAATTACCCTCTTTCAGTCCTCCACAGTCCAGTATAGGTACTTTTCTGCAAAGTCCTTTCTGGCCCTATAGTGACTTGGTTTAAGGTAAGGCCTCTTCTTCTTTGTAACTGCCTTCAAGCCTGCCTTGTTAAGGTAGTTTCAAATGGTCTGATTGGAGATAGTGGACTCTTTGATGATCTCCAACCTTCTAGCAACCTGAGGAGCAGTATCTGCTTCTCCAGAGCTAAGAAGGTGTGTGGCAAAGCAGATGTCAAGGTCAGAGAGCTTGGAAGGACAACCTCCAGAGGACTTTGGAAGGTCAGGAAGGTATTTCTGGAAAATGTTGGTGATTGAACCAATGCTTCTGTGTGCTGCCTTGGCAATGTTACTAACTGAATGGTTGGCCTGGAGAAGGGAGATGATGTAGTTGACTTCATGAGGAAGAAGAGACTTCATGAGGTTGTTGGTGAAGAAGAAGCAGCTTTTTTGGCTTATTTGCACATGGTTTGAGTTTATTATAGGTCACATGACCTCCATGTTCAATTTTAGCCCTCTGGGGAAAGAATATGAATCTCAATCTGAGAAATAATGAATTCACTAACCAAGGCCAAAAAACTGTTCAAATGGGTACACCAGCAAACATACCTTATATCTTCCTAAATAATTATGCTTATGCTGTATAAAGTATACCATTACAAAGCTATGATGTAGAGCTTGAAAACAAACCTAGTTACATATTATTATCTGCAGTGGTTCTCTAGATATGGTTAATACAATGAAAATGTACAAAACATTTGAACAGTTTTTTGGGTCACTGTAAGTGAAACACAATAGGTGAAACATAATAGGTGAAACACAATAGGAGATCACCATCAAGGGATGAAACCATAACCGTGGAGACAAGGATAACAAAGGAGAACAATAAGGAGAGAGATTACGGACGAACCAGAAAAGGGGTAAACTACAACATGCGCAATTTGCCAAAGCACAAAGAACCACCCAAAAACAGAAACACCCCTCATACCAATTACACCAGCTGGAGAAGTATGGAAAAGCATTACCATGGACTTTATCACAGACCTACCAGTTTCACAAGGCTTTGACAGCCTCCTAGTCATAGTAGACTGATTCAGCAAAGCAATAATCATTACCCCTTGCCACAAGACAATCACAGCAGATGAAACAGCAACATTAATTATGAACAATGTCTGGAGAAGAATAGGCCTCCCGACACAAATAATATCAGACAGAGGCCCTCAATTCGCGGCAAAAGTTACTCAAGAACTATGGAAAAAATTAAATGTCAAGGTATCATTGAGCACAGCATATCACCCACAGACAGATGGAGAAACAGAACGAGTTAACCAAGAACTAGAACAATACTTACGAATATTTTGCAACCACCAAGTGGACAATTGGGCAGAATTAATTCCCTTTATGGAGTTTGCACATAATGCCAGACAACACAGCGCTACAAACAAACCCCCTTTCGAGGTCTGGTATGGTTTTAACCCAACATTTGCTCCACCCCTTGCCTTTACATCAAAGTTCCCTTCAATCCAAGAAAGACTAATGAGACTAAACCAGCTCAGAGAAGCAGTAGCTGCCTCCCTGAACTGAGCAACTGAAATCATGAAGCAATCAGGACCTCAATCCTCCACATTTCGTTTCAAAGAAGGGGACCAAGTATGGTTGGAAGCCACAAATCTACAAACCACTCACCCAAAAGCAAAACTGGCCCCTTGACGCTATGGACCATTCAAAGTCATCACTGCCTATCCAGTAAATGTTCGCCTCGAACTACCAAAGTCCTGGAGGATACACCCAGTTTTTCACCACTCCTTGATTAAACCTTACAAGGAAACCATTGCCCACGGTCCTAACTTCTCAAACCCACCACTGGTACTAGTCGAAGGAGAAGAACAATATGAAGTAGAACAGATCTTAAACTCTCGACTCTCTCCAAACCGCAAAGGGATCCAATACCTAGTTAAGTGGAAAGGGTACACTGCTGCAGAAAACACTTGGGAACCAGCATCTAACCTGTCAAAAGCACAATTACTTGTCAAAGACTTCCATCGGAAATATCCAAAGGCGCTTAAAATGGTTCCCACCAGGAGTAACCCCTAAACCAACAACCCTCATCATGACCTCCATTGATGACTATCTTTATCCTTGTTACCAAAGAACTTTTCAGAGAACCCCTGCAATCACATGTACCCAATCGACCACAGCTATCCCTAAAACAGTCCATAGAACACGAGAGAACTCCCCACGAATGAACAGACTTCGACTTTTCATATGCAAACTACTCCACCTTCCAAAAAAGAAACAAGTCCCTACTGTTGCAGGAGCAACAAAATCTATAAAGAGGGGATGAATGTTACGAACCAAGGCCAGGTCCTGGCTGAATGTTGTCCTATTTCACTCAAGAGAGACCTCTCTCACTTCACTTTGCCAACTCCTTTCCATTTCTTGGGCTACCCCTCCTGTGGTGCAAGATATCACTATTGCAAAGGCACTATAACACGACCAGGCACCTGTTTCCTAATCGGGTAATCATCGCATGGCAGCCACATGGCCACCAAGCCACCAAGAACCTGAAACAGCGGCACCAACTCTTAGAAACTGTTGCATAACTCATCTGACATCATCAAGGCTCCAGTGACATCATAGCTGACTGAGTGACTCCACAGTGACCTCATAGGCTCACTAAGCGCTCCACAGTGACATCATAATGATGTCATCACTCCACAATGATCAGTAATGCGCTCAGTAAGCCTGAAACTTGACACAAGCAAGTTTATGCCTCTGTAGTCCTATTGGATGGTACCAAAGGGTCTAGAATAGTTCCAGCGCTTTGTAATCGACCCTGTACACTGTATATAAGCCCCAATGAAGTATGGCAGTCGTCAGACTGTCCATTTGTGATACTCTCATCTTCCTGGGTACTCCCCTGCGACTGCTCAGTCTAAAGCCTTCCCTCATCCTCAAGGTACTCTTCAACGACCGCCTTGTTTAAAGTCCCTTCGCTGCACTGGCCTCTACTCTTCGCCTCTGCCTCTTGCAACACATACCAGTCCCCATCTGGCATCTTCTAGTCGTTTGGCTCGTCCTCCTGTTCAACGCCGTTTACACCGCATACCATCTGTTCTGACCCTTGCCCACCTGCTCCTGAGTCCTTAGTGATCAGCAGTACATGTCTTGACAGTGGACAGTGTGGAACAGCTGCCACATGCAAAGCCACATGGCATCAGAGCAGACAGGGTTCTGCACACTCAGCCTGAAACAGGCAGACAACATGGAGCAGGGGCCACACACTGAACTGCAGGGCATCATAGTGGACCTGATTCCTTGTGAAGGGTGACAAGAGGGGAAAGCCTGAGGGCATGGCAATCAGCACGTGGAATGGTGGATTGAATATGTTGCACAGGAAGGGTTATTCCAGGGGAGCGACAAACTGAATGCACTATTGTTATTTGGCTTGTTTGAGCCTCTCTAAATACATTTTTGGGTGCAGACTGTTCATAAATGCATATCATAGGTTGCTAAGACAATACCAAGACTTATGAGACAATTTTCACCTCTGTGGCCTTTGGCCGAGGTGTCAAGCTTGCATCTCACGAGCTCCACTGTGTCCTTGAGACACTCCTGCTCACAATTAAGGATGTGAGGTGATTGGGGAGAACATTGGGTTTTTTTTGCCTTTTTACTTTGTGTGATCTGCAGCTTCTGAGTCTGCTGCATGATTGAGTTCACCTGTCAATTGAGTAAAGTCCCCCCATGAAGGGGGGTTTTCCAAAAATTGGTTTTCGGTCCTTTCAGATCTGAGAGGCATAGCACGTCATGCCACAAAGGTGCTCCACACATCATGGCCTCTGGTGGAGCAAAATCCACCAATTCCATCTGCCCAACCTGAAGTACCACATAGTCAGCCCACAAGTCACAAGACAGAACACCTACCTGTGTGATCCACCATGGGACAACCAAAGCACACTATGCATGCACTCACACCCAACCACAGTGTTGAAGCAGAGGAGCTGGACCATGTGGAAGTGGAACAGGCATCACATGCTGAACCACAACCCACCAACATGGACAAGGCTCTGGACATCCAGTCTGCAACAAAATCAGCACAACCTGCAGTTCACAAAGTGGGAAACTCACCTGCACAGTCCACTGCAGGACAACCAAAGCACCCCAAATGTGCCACACATGCACCCATCCATGACACAGATGCTTGACATTCCACCATTCCACATGAGCAATGAATGAAACATACCAAGCAGGGAAAAGTGGTATATAAAAAGGTAGCCATAAACCCCAAGTCCAATGCTGAGGCGACAGCTTGCACAGATACCACTGAATGGGAAAGGTGTTAAGGCTCCAAAGGGCTTTAAATAGGATCAATGGTCATGTCTATAAACACATCCTACCAATGTAGATATGCTTGAGTCAAGCAAGCAATTCTTGTGGAAGGGAAGGAGTGTTATGTCCTTCTAGAGTATGTCCACAAGATGAGAGGGGCTCTGCAGATGGGGTAGGAGTCAACTGTTTGGGATTGGCAAACTAAGTTGAGCTTAAGGCTCGACTGCTATGAACTGTGGGCTCTATATAGCCCTCAGGGATAAGGTTCTTGCTACTGTAAGTACTGGTTGGTGCTATAGTAGCAAAGTCAGCTCATAGAAGCAATAGTTGCTTCTACTGTAAACAATAACAATCTCAGTGCTGGAAGCATTAAGTGCTTCCATAGTAGCAATCTCTGTGTCATAAGTACTTTCCTAATCAGGAAAAAAATGTACATAGCAGTACAGGAACATCTGGAACAGAAGCAATGTGATTCATTGCTTCTTTAACACATGCATGATGCAAATGATGCAGTCCATAGTTCAGGTGTCTGTCATCTTCCAGACCCCAAACCACTTGGTAACACACCACTCAGCATGTCCTGATCTCATTTCCTGTTGATGTTCCCTCATCCTCCCCTCTTCCCTCTGAACCCTCTGACTGGGATGGCTCAGACATCAATGAAGGCACACAAGACAACAAGCATGTGCAAGACTGTCTTGACATAACAGACAAAGACCCAGTCACATTTGACTGGGACACAGAGTCTGATGACTTGGACTTCACACCACTGCCAGGCCATATGAATGACTTGCCACCACCACATTGGTGTTCTCCTTCTGCCATGTCTTCTGCAACCCCCTCCATCCCTTCACCAGCTGCCCTTGCTTCAGATCTGCATGTCTCACTTAATTTGGCTTCATCCTCTTCCTAGCCCCCAACAGACAATGAACATGCTTTGACCATTATGCAAAATGTGTCAGAGCATCTATGTGAGTCCACCAGCCAAGGCCCTCTCTGGCTCATCCTACCCTTCACTTGCTCTCAAAGGGCAAGTTCTTCCCCTGTAATGTCTCTCTCAATTGCCTTTGGTTCTCACCATGCACCAATCCCCACTACATTCCAGGAGATGAGTTCAGAGCTCTCTCAACTCTGGTTGATGGTGGAGCTGATGGGAAGGGAGATCCTTCAAGCCAGGGCAGAGACCAGCTCCAGTAATGCACACTGCACATCATGAAGTGTGTGGCATCTGATGCCAGGACAGAGTTGGAAAATCAGACATGCCATTCTGTGAAGACAAGCACACATTTTGTTGCCCATCCTGAAGTTGAGATGCAGTGGCTTGCTGAACAGGAAGAGAAGGCCCAGCTCACAAGAGAGGCTTCTGAGAAGGCAGCTCAAAAGATGAACAATGAAGCAGCTTGCAATGCACAAATCTCAGAGGACATATGGTCTAAAGTTTTTAGCAGTGAGTTTCAATGTCTATTCACAATGATGCACTCATATTTTACAGAACCACTTTCCTCATACAAGTGCAAGGACAATGTCATTGCACTCTCTGGTGCACTTGGCCTCAAGATGTTGGGCACCATCAATGAGCTGGTTTGCCAGCTAAAGTCCCACCTCAAAGTGCATGCAGGCCTTTGTGATCAGCCTTGATTTGCTGGGCTCTTCCTTCAAAGCAGGTGGAATCAGATTGAGAGTGCCTAGTGTTCACCATGGGTAACCCATGGGTAAAAACCCAAGGACCCTGACCTGTCAAGACATGTACTGCTGATCACTAAGGACTCAGGAGCAGGTGGGCAAGGGTTGGAACAGATGGTATGTGGCGTAGATGGCATTGAACAAGAGGACAAGCCAAACGACTAGGAGGTACCAGAGGGGGACTGGTAGGTGTTGCTGGAGGCAGAGGCAAAGGTTGGAGGCCAGTGCAGCGAAGAGGCTTTAAACAAGGCGGTCATTGAAGAGTACCTTGAAGATGAGGAAAGCTTTAGACTGAGCAGTCGCAGGGGAGTACCCAGGAAGATGAGAGTATCACAAATGGACAGTCTGATGACTGTGATGCTACATTGGGGCTTATATACTGTGTACAGGGTCAATTACAAAGAGCAGGGACTATTCTAGACTCCTTGGTACCATCCAATAGGACTACAGAGGCATAAACTCACTTGTGTCAGGTTTCAGGCTTACTGAGCATATTACTGATCATTGTGGAGTGATGACATCATTATGATGTCACTGTGGATTGCTTAGTGAGCTAGTGAGGTCATTGTGGAGTCACTCAGTCAGCCATGACATCATTGGAGCCTAGATGACATCATATGAGTTATGCAACAGTTTATAGGAGTTTATGCCGCTGTTTCAGGTTCCTGGTGGCTGAGTGGCCATGTGGCTGCCACATGATGATTACCCAATTAGGAAATGGGTGCCTGGTCATGTTATAGTGCCTTTGCAATAGCAATATCTTGCACCATGGGAGGGGTAGCCCAAGAAACAGAAGTGTGTTGGTAATGCCTGTACCCTTGGTGTAAGGGTACACGTTTGCCATGCTACAGGTATGGGTACTCCATGGGTAGGGGTTAGATGTTTTAGTTGTATGATTTTGTAGCCAAGCCAAAACACATTGTACTACTTAAGCTGCAATCCATTCGTCATCTGGCCAATCCTTGTCATCCTTGGTATCAGGTTGAGATGCTGCATATTTTAAATCAGCAGCCTCTACATAACCTGCCTTTGTCCAAGCTCCTAGACATAGCAGAGCCCAAGTTGTATTGGCTGAAAGCCAGTTGCATACATGTGACATGATGAGCTGGCCCTTACTGAAGACACACTCAATAGCCACACTAGACACTAAGTAATCAACTTGTGGTCAGTAATTGCTCATTGGATTACTGTCAAAGATTTGACATACCAGGGATGGTGAGATAGTCCCTTGCCGTGTGCCATAAATGAGGATACGTTCCTCAGTTCTCATACCACCAAGATAGTGGGTCATCAACATCCTTGACTCATGCCATTGAAAGGTATTGATCTAATTCAGTCATGAAGTCTTCCTCCTCTGAGGAACTCATGGCTGAGCTCTGACTATCCTTGTCTGAGTCACTGTCAATGTTCTTGTGCTGCAGAGGGGTGATAGTATTAGATACTCATCAAATAGGTCATACTGAATATGTGTCACAAACCTTTGACTTGGATTTTTTGGATGGGTGAGGTGCCAATGTCTTGGGGATTACATAGTTGCTATATGTACATTTGAATTCATCACAGATAATCCTCTCAGCTCCTCTAATCCACTCCTCATCCCATTCATGCTTTTTGAAGTACTGTAATTTGTAACATGGATGGAGGACTATAATTTTGGAAGTCAAAATTTATGTGTGTAAGATAAGATGACATACTGATTGCAATCCGATAGACCTCTGAATGGTCCATCAAGGAGTTGTACTTGTCAAGCAAGTTTAAACCAAGTGTGAGTGCCATGCAAAGTGCTGGTCCATGTTTTTTGTAGTTAGAACTCATAGACTGTAGCTCGGAATGCATATGGTCCATGGCAGGGATGACAGTTGTGAGGCAGGGCATGTCACTTGAAAACACCAGCATTAGTGATTTAAGGACCTAAGCACACCATACTGCCATTAGCATAGTAGTCAAAGCACATAATCACTTGCCTGCACCTTGAGGCAGTCCTGGAGCTCCTTCACCAAATCCCATTTGCCCTCTGATAGTTCATACTTCCAAAGCTTGAGACTCCATTTGCTAGTGATCTTGTTGGCTACTTCCCAATACTTGTATGCAAACCTTAGTATATTGTATGTTGAATTCCACCATGTGCATACATCCCAAGGCATCTTGCAAACTGTGAGGTTCTCATCTGATGTTGGTGTGAGCTCTTTGATGGCCTCTTTCCAACAAGGGAGGATCAGTGTCAATGAGTTTTTGATTTGGTTTGAGAGTTGGCAAAGCTGAACATTGTCAGCATGATGCAATACCCCAAACAGAGGCAGAGTTGAGTTGAGTCAGGTTAAGGTGGAGGAGATAAGACATCCATGAACTTACCTTTGATAATGCTTGTCTTATTGCCTCAATGTGTTTGTCTGCCAATGCCTTGTCTTGTTTCATGGCAGCTTCCACCTCTTCTATATCATCCACCATGTCATCATCCCCATCCCTGATATCCATCTCATCCATCTCGCCCTCCTCCTCTTCATCACCCTCCTTCTTGGTATCTGAGTCATATTCTGGCTCCTGATGCTGCTCATGGGCTTTCTCACTCTGTTGCTTTCAGTTGGTGTGTTTCTTTTTCTTTTTTTGGCTTATCAAATTGATGCAGGATGACTTGTACTACCAGATTGATGATGTAAGCAAGACATTGCACACAATCAACTGGACCACAGTGACAGGCAATAATGTCTGCCAGGGCTGACACCATGGCATTGTTCGCACTTACATTATCACATGTGACACATAGAATCTATTGCAATCTGCCATGAGATTTGACTGAATCAGATATCCAATGAAATAAATGCCTTGTCTGAAATGCCAAACTTGTCAAGAACCCTCACAAATGCAGTCGCAAGATTCAGTCCAGTGTGGGATATTGGGAGCTCTACAACATCCAGAAGCAGGCACATTGGTACGCCTTTATTTTCAAAGTGGACAGACAGAGCAATAAATGCTTGGTTGTTTGGTGATGTCCATGCATCTGTAGTGAAGTTCAAGCAGCTGTCATAGTTCTGGATCATCATGAGTTATCAAACAAATTCAAAAAAGGAATTGACACTGACCTGCAGCATTTTTGCTATGCGATCCTTAACATGATGAAAGATGGTGAGAACATCATTCGCCACCATCTTTGCTTTTGGAATCCAATAACTTGGTCACCCTGTCTTCATCATACAAATGAACTCCTCATCCTCAATGATGTGGAAGCTTCTCAAATTCTTTGACACCCATTTGACACATTCAATACTAATCCCATCAGTCAGCCCTGCCACAGAGTTTGGAGACTGAATCTTACTGAGTTTCTATATAGGTATGGGGATGCGTAGAATAGGTATGCTTCCCTGTTCCTTGCTGTTCAAACACAGCAGTAATTGAGCCATCCTTTTGTGTTTTTGTGGCCACAAGGCCTTTCCAAATGTTGTCAATACCAACATCCTTGTTCTCTGCAGCTTCATATGCTTCTTTGATGATGTCAATGCCCCAGCAATGTGTAGCATGTTTACACAGGTTGCTTCTTGACTTCCAATCTTCTGTGTCCAAGAAGCGTTGAACTATCCATGCATTTCAGTCTTTCCCTTTACAGTGGGTAACTTCACATAGGAACTCATGACAGTGCTGCTGGTCATCAATGATTTTTATGGATGGGCAAGGAGCAAAAAAGCCATAAATTGGCACAGTCCAGTCTTTGGCAAGATGTTCTGGTTCAATCAGAATGTGTTAAATTATATTAATTGGCTGTCAATGTCACTTACCAAGTTCATGTTCAGGGTCCTCTTCAGCTGCCTCTGGAACCTCTTCAACATCATTATCTGAGTCCTCTAGCTCAAGTTCTTCAACATGAGATGATTCCCTATCAGTATTTTTGGCTGGAACATGAGCTGAGTCATCCAGAGAAGGTGGTGCAGCATTTTTGGGCTTCAGCATCAGCTTGCTGTTACCACTTTGAGCAACACATGCAGCACCTCTATTGGTGACATGAGGCTTCAGGGACTTTGATCCATGGTGTCCAGCACCTTCCAACTCATAGGGGGTGGTGTCAAGATGGGGGTCATTGGCTTTTGCAAGGGAGAGTAGACTGTTGGTAAGCCCCACTGTTTTTTGATTGTTTCTGACTTGTTGGCAGAATAGTTATCCTTGTTGCATGTGAGGCCAGTTTTCATTTGCAAGGTTCATTCAGAGTGAGGTTGGGGTCAACAATGTCATGGGCCATGATGGCTAAGGCCCTTGACAAGATAACAATACCACCAGAGCCCATATACAGTATCTACGATACATGTACTGTATAGTTTTTCCATGCCACACTTCCAAATTTGGCAGACCCACTGGTGGGTAAGGGTTGGGGGTCCATGGGTATGGGTCATGTGAGGGGTATGAAGACTGGGACCCAGACCTGTACCTGCATGTACCCCTACCCACATACCCAGTGGGTTGCACCTACCTGTGGCAAACACTAAGAGTGCCTAGTTAATTCCTGTATGCACACAGTATTACATATTCTTTTTCTTTGTCCCCCTCCCAAACCTCCAATTGTAGTGTTTTTACCCATCTCATCCAGTGTTGGCCATGAAGCCCTTCAAATAGGTTTCGCCGAGCTTGAAGGCTTCAAGGCTGTTGAAGGGCTTCAAGACCTTCAATTGAAGGCCTTAATATCAAAAAATGACAGTTTAAAATGTTTGCATGGCTATTATCATAAGTTTGATGACAATAGGGGTGATTCAAGCTAAGATACAGTCAATTTAAGTTTCTACTCGAAGTCATCCCCAGATCCCTCCATGGCACCATCATCAGGGTATTCATCCTCCTCTTGGTCTGCCAAAGCTTCCATCAGTGCAGCTTCCTCATCAAATTCCATCAGTGCATGTCTGTCAGGTCGTACCACCTCACCTCCAAATAGCACCAACAGTTTACAAGGTGACCATTTTCTGGCATGGGCAGCTGGTATAGGTGTAATCAGATCCTCATTGTCTGATTCCGGCTCAGCATCTGACTCATTCTCTGCCTGGAGTCGTGCATCCCTGATCCACTTTGCCATCTCTGTTCTCCACCCTGCTTCGCTAGTCACCAATGCTTGGCCATGCTCAGTCTTGTCTTCATCATCTATATCTTTGAGCAAATCACTGTATCGTGGGACAGCTAGAAGAGTGGCAGTTGAACTATGGTTCTTACGCTTTCCTTGCTTTTCAATGAGGCCAAGCCATTGATGATCTGCAGCAATATCTGCACCAACCTGATAACGGTGAGGGTTGTACGAAAAGATGCAGTAATAATTTAACCTTTGTCATCTTTTCAAGCTTCTTCAAGCCTAAACGATTCCGTTGTTGGGTTTGCTTAACCTTCAAGTCAGAGAAAAGACGCTCGCAACCAGCCTGATTGACTACAATAGTAAGGAGGATAATTGCGAAGGATGCAAGCTCCTGTGTATCATTTGAACTCTCAAAGGCCCTCCAGACGGCGAGTGGGTCCTTCCCCTAGTCAAATACATGTCAATATACTTTACTGATAGCCATATGAAGTACATACCATAATATCTTCAAACCCGACGCGTTGATCTCTCCAATCACCAAACTGCCCTGTTCCGGCAAGATACTGCATAAATGATCTTGTAAGTGCATGCTCCTTTGTAGCACGCTCCTGTGGCATATCACTGTTTGAGGGCCAGGCTTTCATGCGACGATACATCTACACCCATCAATCACTGTATAGTTTGAGATAGTGGACATAAATGACATACCGAAATGAGGAGGTTATTGCACTTGAAGTAATTAAGATTTGCAGTGGATCCAAAACAAGATAGACCCTCGTATGGATTAAGAATCAAGGCCAGGATGAAAAGCGGTTGATCACAAGACTTCCATCTCTTTTCAAGTCGTTTGACCATCGCAGTTGCAATGTCGGGCTCAGGATGACCCTTGAAATGTAAGAACATTCCCACCAAGGTAAGTAGGACTTGATCAGCCCGAGTAGAGTCGCTCTGATTGATGTCTGTTCCATAGCAGATGGGCTCAATGTCACCTATAATGGTCTCTAGCCCAGTCCAGAACATGTGGCTGTTAATTAAGTCACAGAACTGCACAGCATCTTTGGTCAGCCGTTCTTTCTCCGTTGACTTGGCTGCCCCAACTTGCGCAGCAATAATAGCTTCTCGATGCAGCATTACGGCAAGCTGAAGTGGCTCCTTGACAGTGTATAAGCGAACAAAGGCAATGTAATGTGTCGTCCATCATGTGAGATTGGCCATGAGATATGTGAGAATGATAGGACGTCCATTATTACGGTCCTTGCTGATATCTGCCTGTGCCTCGTTAAATATGGCACGGACCTTCCCATGGTTGTTCAGCCAGCCTATCAGTGCTGTTGCGGATGCTCCAATCTCTACCGCATAAATGCAGACCTTGAAGTAGTCGACAAGAATCAATTGAAACTTTGTGAATTGAACCATTAGTATTTACAACGTGGCATGATGAAATGTTGCCGCACACACCTGGTGAGCCCAACATGATGGCCCAATCAAGTATGGCCAACTCTTTATCAGTAATTTCCGACCCTTGTTGCTACCACCGTCTGCATCTGTTGTGAAGTAGATAACCGTGCAACCATACTTTTTCTCTATCCGATCAATAATCTCTTCAAATTGCCGACATTGTGCAGGTCCATCCTTGTCGTTTGCAGTTGCATGAATCAACTCTAGCGTATATGACTAGATGGTGTGGGAGATACATCACAGACAACGGGCACAATGGCACATACCTTGAAATCCACATTCGCGCAAATGCCGTTCACAGCATCTTTCGTGAGAGATTTCCATCCATCAGTCCTACACTTCCAAAATCAGCACTGCATATTGATCTAGTGTTGTTACAATCTTATGATAAACCAAGGTTCTTTCTGGTTAGGATTCTTCCAAGCGTTGAGTCAACTATCCCTGATGCTTCATCTAGCAACCGACCACCAATTACTTTCCTAGATGGTATGATTCCAGGTGCAGCCGTTTGTAGCATCCCAAAGAGCTTCAACATCTCTGGGTTTCCCATTGCTCGGAACGAAAGGTTTGCCGAAACAACAGCTCGAAGGACTTGGGCCTGGACAGCAACCATCTCTTCTTGACTGAACAGCATGTCCACTCCTCGGTAGGTCTTCAGCATGGCTTGTTTCAACTTCTGGCATGGACGGGAGCTTGGTTCAATGGTGGAGCTTGGTTGGGAGCGTTTCCTGCTGCTGTTGTTGACAGTTGGCTCAGATGTTGCGTTACCCTTAGCTGATGTCTTTCCCAAGGCTCGTTGGGTGATTGCTTCTTCTTTTGCCGCATCTGATGCATACGGGCATGGTTGAACGCCTTGTCCCCCAATTATATGTGCAATGAAGGCTAGTTTTGAGCCTCGAGTACTGCCCGCTGCTTGGCAAGCTTTGAAGTATGTGTTAATATGGAGATTGAGGGTGAACATGACATGTCATGTTGGCCATAGTTACTCACCAGTTTCGAATCTCAACTTCTGTGAAATAAATTCTGAAGTGTCATCCAGTCCTTCATCACCAATCACTTCATGTTGAGCAACACAACCCTTGCAGTACGTGTGATAATGGGTTCCATTTTGCTTCTCGCCTCGATGAAAGAATGCCCAAAGTGACTGAGCATTTGGTGCCATCTGACGTCTCGGACGAGTCAAGAGTTTGAAATTATTAGTTGACAAATTTTCTAACTACAACACAGCCACTCGGACCTTGAAGCCCTTCAACTCTTCAAAATTTTGTCACGAGCCTTGAAGGCTTCACTGAAGGCCTTCTGAAGGGCAAGCCATTTGAAGGCCTTCAGCCCTTCAGCCAACACTGATCTCATCAACAATGTAAGGTTCAATCAGCACTTCAAGTTTTTCATTATGTGTCTGGTGACTATGTGTGACTGACCAAGTGCTAGGTAGCTTAAGTAAGCTGTCTGGTTGGTGGGTCAGTGACAGTATTGCTACATAGCACTGACATTTTTTTCTGATGTCCTAAAGCACAAATAGCATACTTGTAAATTTGAATAAAAATCCTACAATTTCATTGTAAAAACAGTGTGTTTGTATTCTAAAAAACCTGCCTGATTTCTCTCTCTTCTTTTTTTTTTGGAAAACACTTTATTCAGAGTTATCTATTGTCATGAACCATTTCCCAGAGAGGGCCCTTGAAGGACCCTTCCTTATGAGAGGAAACCCAGCCTCTATGGTGTCACCCTGTTCACACAGACAAAAGGGGTGAGTAGAGGTGTCCACAATATCATGTGTGCATTGTCGTGTGAGCAATTCTTGGCACAATTGACATACAGCAAGCCCCACTTAATGGCACCCCTTTTAGCAATAAAGGACAGTATTATAGCCTCCATAAGGACCCTTTAGGACAACTCTAAGTGCTCTACAATAGGCACTAAACACAATACTAAAGACCCTACAACATGTTATTAGACTAACTCTAATAACTATAGAACGAACTATAAAGCAATACTAAGGACCTTAATAGAAGTATTAGGGTTGACTCTAAGGACCATAATAGAACTATATAAGGGGCCTTATAGGCAACTCTATTCCCAGAACCAAACTACAAGTCCTCAAATGACCGGCCCTAAACTAACTAACAGCAAATAAATCAGGTGCTTTGCATGTGTACTAAAGCAGTAAACATGTGGACAGTAAAGGCTCTTGCTCATCAAGAGAAGCCTTCTTACTCAGCAGCTTACTGAGCATGACTGAGCATGCTCAGTAAGCATACTCCGACTTCTTACTCATCCATCTATTGTGCTTGATAACAAGGTTATGACTTGTTCCTTATTTAGCAGTTCTCTTGTAGTATATAAGCACTCAATAAAGTAGCGGACAGTCTTCAGACTGTCCATTTGTTTATGGCACTCTCCATCCCTGGGATACTCCTTTAAGGACTGTCCCCTTGTGACTATCCTGGCTTCTTCTCTGCATACCTGCTCGACTCTACCAGTGATCATACCTCTTTGATATTTGGTACTGCTTTGGACTCTACTTCTTGCCCACGCCATCTTGGACATCTATCGACTTGTCTTCAAACTCACCCCCTTGCTCTTGAACTGGATTGTTCAATAGTGAGTCACAACATCTATGAGCTTAGACTATCTGGAATAATAATTAGATAGTGGGAGAAAATAGATCAGCCCTATCTAATATGCTGTAGCCAGTGCAGGGACTGGAGGGTGAGGGCAAATGCACTTATGCACATCCCTGGGTGTGGGGACAGTGTGGGACTCAGGGTCTGTCAAGGGGAGTGACTTACAGTAACCTTCTACCCAATAAAACCTCACAATTAAATATTCAGTTGTTTAGGAGGTCCATAGTTTTTCATATGACATGTTCCCAGGTGTCTCCAATGGCATTGAGTGTAACGAACCAAGGCCAAGTCCTGGCCGAAGATTGTCCTATTTTACTCAAGAAAAACCTCTCTCACTTTGCATTGCCAACTCCCTTCCATTTTCTGGGCTATCCCTCCTGCGGTACAAGATATTGCTATTGCAAAGGCACTATAACACGACCAGGCACCAGTTTCCTAATCGGGTAATCATCGCGTGGCAGCCACATGGCCACTCAGCCACCATGGACCCGAAACAGTGGCACAAACTCTTAGAAACTGTTGCATAAATCATCTGACGTCATCAAGGCTCCAATGACATCATGGCTGACTGAGCGACTCCACAGTGACCTCATAGGCTCACTAAGCGCTCCACAGTGACATCATAATGATGTCATCGCTCCACAATGATCAGTAATGCGCTCAGTAAGCCTGAAAGTTGACACAAGCAAGTTTATGCCTCTGTAGTCCTATTGGATGGTACCAAAGAGTCTAGAATAGTCCCAGTGCTTTGTAATCGACCCTGTACACTGTATATAAGCCCCAATGAAGCATGGCAGTCGTCAGACTGTCCATTTGTGATACTCTCCACTTCCTGGGTACTCCCCTGCGACTGCTCAGTCTAAAGCCTTCCCTCGTCTTCAAGGTACTCTTCAACGACCGCCTTGTTTAAAGCCCCTCGCTGCACTGGCCTCTACTCTTCGCCTCTGCCTCTTGCAACACATACCAGTCCCCATCTGGTATCTTCTAGTCGTTTGGCTCGTCCTCCTGTTCAACGCCGTTTACGCCGCGTACCATCTGTTCCGACCCCTGCCCACCTGCTCCTGAGTCCTTAGTGATCAGCAGTACGTGTCTTGACATCTGGACAGTCTCTCATCATCCCTGTATTGACCAGCCAACGCTCAAGTGTCCACTCCTAACTCCCCCACTTTGGTTAACACCTCCTTGCGCCTCCCTTCTCCTCTGCAACCTACCCCACGCACCGCCCTTCGCATCCTCACTGAAGACATCGACCCAGTCGACACATCCTCACCCCTCAGCCTCTTGTACTCCCCAACGGCTCCCCCATCGTCTCCTACCACTGCCCAGCCTATCCCAGACAACTTTGTCCCTGTCGGCACTCCCCCTCCAGCGCAGAACGAGCAACAGCAAGCGGACCGTCCTCCCTTACCTGAAGGCTTCCTCGACCGTCCCCCCTGCACAGTATTTCGCTTCCATCCGCACCAGTACTTCGTCCTCCCTACCACCAATCGTCATCAGGAGCAGTGGCGTCCCCTCCACGACTTGAATCATCAAGACTACCTTGGACGCATCCCTACCTCAGACCAGTTAGCTCGTCGCGCATTCACAGACACCTTCACTACCGCCTTTCGTGCACGCATCGTCCACACTTTTGCGGTAGAACCCTCCAACACTGCCCTTGCCACCCAGTACAATCTCACCCCCTTCGGCATCTGCTCCAACGTCGGGATATACGCCCCGGACGCTGACTTTCCCCTCGGACGCATCGCATACATTTTTAACACCTCGTTATTTAGGAAACTACTTACCTTGCCTGCTATTTACCGCCCTGCTTACGAGGGCTCGTTTTGCTTATCTATCGTACACGACTTCTTGGACGGACGTCTCGCTTTCGCATACGGCTACTTACACTTCGAGGAGAACAGTAACCGCGTGTCCCTACGTCACTATTCGACTTATACAGTCGACACCATCCGCTTTAACCCCCAGCTACTTCGCTTTTGCTTTACGCCTCGTATTCCCCTTAACCCTCTCGAGATAATTGAGAGGTACCAGCTCGAAACTATAGATCTTGCGCACGGTTCTTAAAAAGTAAGAACCACCCTTGTAACGCTTCAATAAAGATCGAATAAACATTTCTTTCTTTGCTTTAACTAAAGTGCCTCGAGAATACGCCTTAGAAGAAGACGAAGAAGAAGACGCTATCACCAGACACGTCTTAAACATAAATCATTATCGAACTTGGACCTCTGTCGCATTCCCTGTCACCACTTTAACTAACTTACACGACGTACCAGAAGTTGAACCACCTCACGAGGACTTCCCCCACCTTATTGTTAAAGAGTTCCTTGGAGTCTTGCCTTTTGGACAGCTCTTGAGCCACGACGAACACGCACTATACCTTGAAACCCTTAGTCGACTTCTACCACCAGCACGACAACAACTATTATATTGGCACCTTGCTCAAGCGAAGAACATCCAAGGACAACCAGTTGACTACCAATCCTTACGCACCAGTGAATTAAACCTTTGGACCAGAGTCATTCAACCACGTCATCACATCATTGTCCACTCTTTAAGGACAGGGTATCGCCTGTTTTATCTGGCTTGGACATACATCAGCTACTACCGTCTCACTGTTCAGTTCTACCACCTACGCCTCAACAGAATACAAAGGGAAAATCAATCTTACGTCCAACTTGCTGTTGTACCTGGAATACACAACACCTTTGATTGGGAGACTAACTCTTGGCTATACGACGCAGACTACAATCAACCTTGGGCAATTACCAGCCCAGACGCCTCATATACTGGTCCTCCTGCGTACTATTCGGTCCCAGCAATCCTAGAAGCCTCAAGTCTTGCCCCTCGACCCCTCACACCGATTCAGACCACTGTCCCAACTAGTCAAGAACGTTGGTCTGCCAGCACAGAAAATACTGAGTCAAATCCGTGGACAGCAAGGTGTAACTGCAAAACAGAGTATTGCACGTGCAACTTTCGACCAGACACACCTCCTACTCCTGACGGAATTACCTTGTGGACGCCAGGCGATTACCACCTCCCCATTCGATAAATCTGGCTCCTCGACACAGGAGACGCGCGTCATCCCAACGACCCCCTGAGAGAGAAACAGTTCCCAACGCAAGAGGTTTTCTTGTTGAAAGACCATTACCTCCTACCCCTCCTGACGCCTACTTACCCTTGTTTACCAATCGTATTCCTACCCCTATTGTACCTACCCAACCCTTCGCATCACCCCTTGTTGAATCCCCTGATAGTGCCGATCTAAGGAGTACTGATTTACACTGCTACCTACCAGAACAATCCTTCTTAGCATTAAACCTACCTACACGTTCAAGGAGAGAGTTAATTGAATTCAAGAATTATTGTACCCAAGCTTGGCATCAACGACTGACACACTTTATAGTTTACAAGCACCCCACCAAGGAAATAAGTGACTTTGCCATCTCTCCAGCAGAATTTGAAGGATATCTGTGGAAAACCCGAGTAGTTCTAACACAAAGCAGCATTACTGAAGAATACTCCCGAATCCAATTAAGAAAACATCAAGGAAGACCTGATACCATTCGACTAAAGCCAGCCTACACCATTGCATATCCTTGGAACAACGGCCATTGGACTATAACAGTCGTCTAGATCTATGAGCACTAGGAGGGACATCACTGACGAAGAAGAAAATCTAATCCCACTCCTATTTGAAAACCTCAGTTACGACACCCAAGATCACTGTTACCGAGGAAAATTTGCAGGCACACCTATTATCAACCACGGAAATCTTTCTGACACTTGGTTATACGAAGACGATAACGACGAAGTTACCACCGAACAACTTAAAGCGGCAGCCCCAGGAGCAGAAAACGTTCAAGACTTCAACCCCTATAACTACACAGGCCTCTTCCTAGACAGACCAGTCAAGTGGAGCCGTTCTAGAAGACATTGGGTTTACTATAACAATCGAGAAGTCGATTTCTCAGCCAGAACACCTCAAGAAGTTACCGCTATCCTAGGAACTGCTCAGAGCACTCGAAGCACCACTCCAGGACCTTCTACTCGGCGTAATACCCAACAACCTACTCCTCATACAACTAGCAACGTACCACAAGCAGTCCCTCGAACGCTCACTCCAACTAGAATCCAACTACAAGGTTCAGCCCCACCTATTGTTACAGCTACAACAACTCAGAATCCCACCATGTCAAGCAATCCACGCCTTGTCGGAACAGCACCAGAACCCTTTGACGGAAAGGCTGATAACGCAGAAGCCTTTTGGGCAGCTTTGGCCAATTATTACTACATCAATGGCGACTCCTTTACAGATGAAAGCAAGAAAGTTGCCGCTGCACTAACCCACTTTAAAGTAGGAACACCCGCCGGAGCGTGGGCTAGAGAACAAACCACCAAGGCTATGGCTCGTACCGTAGCAGACTATGGGTCATGGGACGACTTCAAGAAAGCCTTTGCCGATCACTTTATCCCTGCAGAAGCAGAGTTGGCCTCCGCTAATACCATGCACACCTATTATCAAGGAAAACTACCATTTAATGAATGGTATCAGAAATGGTCACACCACGCGTCACGAGCTACCACCGATGAAAGAACAAAGATGTACGCATTTAGGAAGAACATTAACCCGGCCTTACATCAGAAAATATTGGGAATCACACCGACACCAACTACGCTTGCAGCCCTTGTCAAAGCAGCAAGAGAATTCGACAACCTTTTCCACCTATACAACTCCACTGCTTTTCGAGGAGGACGCTCTGTGCGTGCCCGAGGATTGAACACTCAAGGATCAGATAATCCATTGGAAATTAACTTGTACCAAGGAGAGCCCAATGAACGACCCTGGGAATCCAGAAGTGAAAGGAAACCCCTCACAGATGCAGAGAAAGAATTTCGACGCAAGAACAATCTCTGTTATTATTGTGGAAAGAAGAATCATATGGCAAATCAATGCAGAGCAAAGAAAGCAGCTCAAGGACGCCAACGACAAGGTTCTCGCCCCCAAACAGTCAGAGCTACAACCATCCAAGATGAAAACATTGAACCTGCGCAAGAAGAACCCGTTCCTGTTGCTTCACTAACGACTTGGAGAGAGACACTTGCAGACTCGATCCTCCGCCCAAGATCTGCTCCTATGGATTTTTAATTGGACCCCCTTCTGCACCGAGGAGGGATGCGGTCCAAATCAGTACGATACAAAGAGAAATCAATTACCCCAAAGTTTTTACCAAGAATATTCGCTCCCCTTCCATTGCCTTGAAAGTTACCTTAGTAGGGAAGACAAGCGGCAAAGAAATCGGTGCAAGAGCCCTGCTCGACAGTGGAGCAGAAGGAATGATAATCCATGAACGATTTGCACAAAGACACCACCTGCACCTTCGAACTATGATCAAACCCTTGCCAGCACAAAATGTAGACGGAACACAAAATGCCAATGGACTAATACGCTTTAGCACCATCCAAAGACTTCGCATTCAAGCGCACACAGGCGCCACTCATGATGAACAAGCAGAATTCCTTGTCACTAACATTGGAGATCACGACATTATCTTAGGAACCGATTGGCTACGACACCACAACCCAGATATTGATTGGGCAAATGATACAATCACACTGAGGAACTGCCCCCGAACTTGCCTTACCACACACCCAAGCATAACCATTGCATCTGCATCTGGAACGCGGAATTACCAAATACAAGCACTTACTTTCCCTGAAGAAGAAGAACCCGAGTTTACTGGACATTGCTGCACTAATCTTCCCAGATACTGAAGGACCATTGAACCCATGTGTTGACGAACAAATCCACGATGCGTTTAGCCCAATAACAATCAACATAAGAGCCAAATCAACCACAGCTACCAAGTTAGCCAATGCGGAAACACCCCCTAAGACATTAGACGAACTTATCCCCGCCCAATTCTTGAAATGGCGAAAGGTTTTCGATGAACAAGCTTCTCAACGCCTTCCTGCTCACCAACCATGGGACCATGCAATCAATCTAAAACCAGGGATCGCCCGACGTGATTCTGGCATTTATCGACTTACTCCCAAGGAACTACAAGCCCTAAAAGAATACTTAGACGAACATTTGAAGAGAGGCACAATCCGACCATCAAAAGCAGCTATTGCCAGCCCATTCTTCTTTGTAGAAAAGAAAGGAGGAAATCTACGACCAGTGCAAGACTACAGAGCCCTGAATACAGCAACTGTCAAAGACGCGTATCCACTACCCTTGATTCCTGAATTAATTGACAAACTCCAAGGAGCCCAATACTTTACCAAGTTTGACGTACGATGGGGATACAACAATATTCGCCTCAGAGAGGGCGATGAACACCTCGCAGCATTCAAGACACCATTAGGACTCTTCGAACCATTGATAATGACATTTGGTCTCTGCAACGCCCCAGCCACTTTCCAACGCTTTATGAACACCATCCTAGCAAAATACATCACCACTGAACGAGTGGTTGTTTATCTAGATGATATACTAATCATGGCGCAAACCTTGAACGAACTAGACGACTGGACACATAAGGTCCTAAAAACACTCCAAGACCACGACTTATACTTGAAACCAGAGAAATGTGCTTTCCGACCAAACCTCTATTAGTTACCTAGGCATCAATATCTCCCAAGGACGAATATCCATGGACCAAGACAAGTTAATAGGCATTACAAAGTGGCCTACTCCGACCAATGTTACGGAAGTACAAGCCATTCTAGTATTCTGCAA
>JAGFNK010000416.1:0-46859 GCA_025769875.1 Russula earlei
GTCGTTTTTCATCGTCGTATCTGTGCTTCCCTCTCAACCTTCCTTTTTGCTTGAGGCAAGTACATGTAAGCCTTGGTGGCCTATATGTCAATGTGCAATGCTCAGTCGCGTTGGTTGCTCGTAATCCCTTTCCTCAGTCTTAGATCACTTCGTCCCGCAGCGTACCATGTTGTACACTGGACTTCACTCATTCCACATGTATAATCTATGCTCTTACTATGCCTCATCATGCTCTCCAGAACATAACGACTCCGTAATATATTTGATATTTAAATACAAAAGTGCTATTCTAAAGTCCTCCTACTGCGAATCCGCGAGCGCGAGGCGATGCAGCGATGATGTCGGGGGCGAGATGCTATGGGCAGCGAGCCCTCGAATAGGGCGGCAATGACGATGGGCGAGGCGCTGTGGGCAGCGAGCCCTTGGGTAAGGCGATGGTGACAATGACAAACGCGTCATACAGGTCCATGTGTAGATGTGTGGCAGACGCGAGGACGATGCTTGAGGGACGGTCTTGGGAGGGCGTGAGGCGCAGCCGGATGGCGATGGCGTCGTGCCGTAGGTCAAAGTGTGGGGAGGAGCCATGCTCCGACTTGAAGACCGAAGGGATGAAGGCGTTGAGTGGCAAGGCGAGTGACGTCGACGGCGATTGAATTGAGCCATTGTCGTAGTCTGCTGACATGGAGTGGGCAACACGGTGGGGATGACGTCGAGAGTGGGAACGCGAGGAAAGGAGAGTGAGGTGAAAGGAATGACGATAGTTGGAAGGAGGGGATGTGAGTGGGATGAAAGACGAAGGGAAAGGTGAACGCATGGCGCGCAAGGCCTGGTACAAGTCATGTGGCCAGCGGGCTCACATACAGAAATCTTACGTACAAAAGCCGTGGCCTAGGCCGGGCCAAGCCGGAGCCAAGCCGGGGTTGACGGCTTTGGCCCGGCCTGGGGTTTTAGAAAGCCAAAGCCGCCTCGGGCCGAGCCAAAGCTGGGGCTTTCAGGCCAAGCCGGGCCGGAAAAACCCTAAACAGAATCATATTATTGGGTTGGCTCCAGAACCTTTTGATGGAAAGGTGGAAAATGCAGAAACATTCTGGGCCACCTTAGACAATTACTACTACATCAACTTGGACTCCTTCCCAGACCAGGGAAAGAGGGTCACTGCTGCCCTTACACACTTTAAGATTGGCACTCCCACTGGGACATGGGGCCCAAGAATTAACTACAAAGGGACAAGCTCAACAACCAGTTGACTATGGTTCATGGCAAGCCTTCAAGACAACATTCACTGATCATTTTATCCCAGCAGATGCACGATTAGAATCAAATGCCATAATGCATTCCCTTTGACAAGGGAATACACCATTCAATGAGTGGTACCAAAAATGGTCCCATCATGCTTCCCAATCCCAAGCAGATGAGAACACTAAGATGTTTGCCTTCTGACACAATCTAAATCAAGGAATCCACACCAAAATATCAGGCATTACCCTGGCTCCAACTACTCTAGCACAACTAGTCAAAAAAGCACACACATTCAACCAAGTTTATCACATGTGGGCATCACCATTGTTCCATACAGGACAACCAGCAGTACAAACAAGAAATCTAACCACAAGCAACCAAGACAGCCCAGTAGAAATCAATCTCTATCAAGGAGAACCAAGTGAACAGCATTGGAACACCAACACTCCTCATAACTTGCTCACAAAGGCCAAGAAACAGTGCCACACAGAACTAACACTGGTTAGGAAATCAATTTATATGAATGACAAAACTGTAACATTTTGAATAACAAAGTTTATTATTTTGTTACAAATTTGTAGCAAACCATTTGTGAAATTTTATTTTAGATTTTGTTATAATAGATTCCTGTCACAAAATCATGAAATAAGTAAATAGTTTTGACAAGATTTTAGAACACACATTATGTTACAAAAATTGTAAATTATTTTAAGATTTTGTGTGAAACAAAATTGTGAAATTTTTGAAACTGCAAAATTTGAGTTCATGCACCAGGTAGAAATACCCTTTTGTGACTGACAAAAGTGTAACATTTTGAATAACAAAAGTCAATGTTATGTCATGGTTTTTCACAGAAAAAGTCTTAAAATTTAGTTTATATTTTGTTATACCAAATTCTTGTTACAAAATGATGAAATAATAGTATAACAAACTCCTTCTCTATACCATTGGCATGGTTTTCATGCAAGCTTACAAACCTCCCTCAGCAACAATTTCATAATTTTGTTTCATCATTTTGTCACAAGAATTTAATATAGCAATATATAAACTAAATTTAAGATTTTTTCCCATGAAAAGTTGTAACATAATATTGACTTTTGTTATTTATAATGTTATACTTTTGTCAGTCACAAAAGGGTATTTCCACCCAGTGTATGCATAAACCCAAATTTTGCAGTTTCAAAAATTTCACAATTTTGTTTCACACAAAATCTTGAAATAATTTACAATTTTTGTAGCATAATGTATGTTCTAAAATCTTGTCAATACTATTTACTTATTTCATGATTTTGTGATAGGAATCTATTGTAACAAAATCTAAAGTGAAATTTTACAAATGGTTTGCTACATATTTGTATCAAAATAATAAATTTTGTTATTCAAAATGTTACAATTTTGTCATTCACATAAGTTGATTTCTAAACCACTGTAAAGTTGTGCTACTACTGTGGCAAATGCAACCATATGGCCAAAGACTGCAGGTCTAAGAAAGCTGCTAATCATACTTGCCACCCCAGACAATCCTTACAGACAGCAGTCCACTCAGCCACCATTTGGGAAGAACAACCTGAACAGAAGGAAACTGACCCAGTTCCCATTGCATCTTTGGTGACTTGGTGAGAAAGCCTCACTGCTAGCATCTCAAGTCTGCACTCTGCCCCTATGGATTTTTGATAGAACCCCTTAGTGCACTGCTAAGGAATACAGTACAGATTGCCATTATACTGTTACAAATCAACTACCCCAAATGTCACAGTAACTAGCCATGTCAGTTCTCAAGCCTGAAGTCAAGTTGGTAGTTCAAGTGTGTTCAGATCAATGTGCTGGTTCCCATAATGTAGAGTAAGGATCCCTGCAGTGGTCAAAGTGTTTTATGCTAAGCAGGTTATGGCCAATAGACCCTTCCTAGTATGACTCAGTCTGTTGAGAAGCTAGGGTAAGTTTGTAATGGGATAGACTAGGGCTGCTTCCACTAGCTATATGTGCTTAGGAGCTCTGTTACCCTAAGCAATGCAAAGAGAAGGTAAGTAGATAGAGGTTTGAAGGAGAAGAGCTCTTCTCAGTAGAGTGAAGAGAGACTCTTTTGGGGAGGAAGGGATAGGGAGAGAGTAGATGGTAGATGGTGTGCATATGTGTGAAGAGTTGATGAAATGGAGAGGTGGATGTGGTTTGAGGATTAGGAGTGAGGTGGGTTGCAGGCAGATATGTTTGGACAAGAGTAGGTTGGATTCTACAAGAGACCAAGCTTAGGGCTTTGGTCACAAAGTACTGAGCTTATATATACAGGACAAGTGCAGCAATAGCTGCGCTTTGACTGTGCTACTAGTATAGTAGGAGTCATAGTAAGTAGGAGTCATAAGAATGAGGCCACAACTGAGTCAGAACCAAGTAACTGTGCTGCACAGTAAATGCGCAGCATTGCACAGTCAAAGCTAAGAAACAAATATAAATGGAAAGAGAACCAAACAAAGGGAAAGTAACAGCAATCCAGTGTTACCTGGACATGTATGGATCACATGATAATGCAGAAGGGATCTCAAGACATAAGAGATCACGAGACCAGGAAGTAAAGGGATGTACAAAAGCAAGCAGTCCATAACAGAAGGTAAGAAGTAAACATAAAGGGGAAAATGTTGTAACACCAAAGTTTTTACAAAGAATATAAGGTCCCCTTCTGTAGCCTTGAAAGTAACACTCATGGGGAAACTCAGCAGCAAGGAAATCAGTGCAAGTGTCCTTATAGACAGTGGGGCAGAAGGAATGATAATCAACAATTCATGAACCAACATAAACTCCATACTCAAAGCTTGCAAAAAGCTGTTACCAGTGCAAAATGTGGACAGGACCACAAATACTAATGGCTTAATCTGATATAGCACCATCCAACAACTCTGAATCAAAGCCCTTGAAGGCACACATCATGAACAAGCAGAGTTTCTTGTCACCAATATAGGGGATCATAACATTATCTTAGGAACTGACTGGTTAAGACATCACAACCTGGACATCAACTGGACCAATGACACTATTACCCTATGAAATTTCCCCACAACATGCATAATGACACAATCCCCTATAACAGTCCCATCAGCCCACAATGCAAGCTGTCACAACTCACTGTTGAACAATCCAGTTCAAGAGTGAGATAAGAGCTTGGAGACAAATTGACTGAGTTTTAAGGTGAAGTTGGCAAAGAGTATGGTCCAGACAAGTAGCAAGTACCAGAGGTGAACTGGTACTGGCTGAGAGAGATGATCATGGAAGGAGAGGGCCAGGGTGTACTAGATAGGGCAGTTGCAAAGGAGTACCCTTGGTGATACAGTGCCACAAATCAAATGGACAGTCTGAAGACTGTCTGCTACTTTATTGAGCACTTATATACTACAAGGGAACTGCTAAATAGGGAACAAGTCATAACCTTGTTATCAAGCACAATTGATGGATGGGTAAGAAGTTGGGACATGCTTAGTGAGCATGCTCAGTCATGCTCAGTAAGTTGCTGAGTAAGAAGGCCCATATTGATGAGCAAGGGCCTTTAGTGACCACATGTTCACTGCTTAGTGCATGTGCAAAGCACTTGATCCATTTACTGTTAGTTAGTTTAGGGCCAGTCATTTGGGGACTTGCGGTATTTGTCAGTGGAATAGTGTTGCCTATAAGGCCCCTTATATAGTTCTATTAGGGTCATTAGAGTCAACCATAGTACCCATATTAAGGTCCTTAGTATTGCCTGTCATGAACCATTTCCTGCAGAGGGCCCTTGAGGGACCTTTCCTTATGAGAGGAAACCCAGCCTCTATGAGGCCACCCTGTTCACATGTACAAAGGGGTGAGTAGGGATGTCCACAATATCATGTGAGCATTGTCACAGGAGTGATTCTTGGCACAATCGACATACAGCAAGCCCTACTTAGTGGCAACCCTTTTGGCAATACAGGACAGTATTATGGCCTCCCTAAAGACCCTTTAGGATGACCCAAAGTGCTCTATGAGAGGCACTAACAAAGATACTAAAGGCCCTACAATGCATTATTGGACTAATTCTAATAACCTTAGAACAAACTATAAAGCAACCCTAAGGACCTTAATAGAAGTATTAGGGTTGACTCTAAGGACCCTAATAGAACTATATAAGGGGCCTTATGGACAACTCTATTCCCTGAATCAAACTACAAGTTCTCAGATGACCAGCCCTAAACTAACTAACAGTAAATGAATCAGGTGCTCTGCACGTGTACTAAGCAGTGAACATGTGGACACAAAAAGCTCTTACTCATCAATATGAGCCTTCTTACTGAGCAACTTACTGAGCATGACTGAGCATACTCAGTAAGCATACTCTGACTTCTTACTCATCTGACAATTGTGCTTTGTAACAAGGTTATGACTTGTTCCCTATTTAGCAGTTCCCTTGTAGCATATAAGCACACAATAAAGTCTTCAGACTGTCCATTTGATTTGCGGCACTCCACTACTGAAGGTACTCCTTTAGGACTGCCTTATCTAGTACACGCTGGCTTTCTCCTTCCATGACCACCTCTCACAACCAGTGCCAGTTCCTGTCATGAACCATTTCCCAGAGAGGGTCCTAGAAGGACCCTTCCTTATGAGAGGAAACCTGGCCTCTGTGGTGTCATACTGTTCACACGTACAAAAGGGGTGAGTAGAGGTGTCCACAATATTGTGCGTGCATTGTCATGTGAGCAATTCTCAGCACAATTGACATACAGCAAGCCCCACTTAATGGCAACCCTTTTAGCAATAAAGGACAGTATTATAGCCTCCCTAAGGACCCTTTAGGACAACTATAAGTGCTCTACAATAGGCACTAACACAATGCTAAAGACCCTACAATGCATTATTAGACTGACTCTAATAACTATAGAATGAACTATACAGCAACACTAAGGACCTTAATAGAAGTATTAGGGTCGACTCTAAGGACCCTAATAGAACTATTTAAGGGGCCTTATAGGCAACCATAATCCCTGGACTAAACTACAAGTCCTCAAACAACTGGCCCTAAACTAACTAACAACAAATGAATCAGATGCTTTGCATGTGTACTAGAGCAATGAACACGTGAACAGTAAAGGCTCTTACTCATCAAGAGAAGCCTTCTGACTCAGCAGCTTACTGAGCATGACTGAGCATGCTCAGTAAGCATACTCCAACTTCTTACTCATCCAACAATTATGCTTCATAACAAGGTTATGACTTGTTCCCTATTTAGCAGTTCTCTTGTAGTATATAAGTGCTCAATAAAGTAGCAGACAGTCCTCAGACTGTCCATTTGTTTATGGCACTCTCCAAAACTGGGATACTCCCTTTAAAGGACTGTCCCCTTGTGACCATTCTGGCTTCTGTCAAGACTCACTGTTGAACTATCCAGTTCAAGAGCGAGGGATAAGCTCGTAGACGAGTCGATAGACATCCAAGACCGCGTGGACAAGGAGTAGAGTCCAGAGTAGTAACAAATACCAGAGAGGTATTGTTACTGTGAGAGTAGAGCAGTCACGCAGAGAAGAGGCCAGGATAGTCACAAGGGGACGGTCCTTAAAGGAGTATCCCAGGGATGGAGAGTGCCGTAAACAAATGGACAGTCTGAGGACTGTCCGCTACTTTATTGAGCGCTTATATACTACAAGAGAACTGCTAAATAGGGAACAAGTCATAACCTTGTTATCAAGCACAGTAGAGTGATGAGTAAGAAGTCGGAGGATGCTTACTGAGCATGTTCAGTCATGCTCAGTAAGCTGCTGAGTAAGAAGGCTCCTCTTGATGAGTAAGAGCTTCCATTGTCCACGTGTTCACTGCTTTAGTGCACGTGCAAGCACCTGATTCATTTCCTGTTAGTTAGTTTAGGGCCAGTCATTTGAGGACTTGTAGTTTGGTCAGGGAATAGTGTTATCTTATAAGGCCCTTATATAGTTCTATTAGGGTCCCTAGAGTCGACCCTAATACTTCTATTAAGGTCCTTAGTATTGCTTTATAGTTTGTTCTATAGTTATTAGAGTTGGTCTAATAACGTGTTGTAGGGCCTTTGATACTAGGTTAGTGCCTACAGTAGAGCTCCTAGGGTCGTTCCAAAGGGTCCTTAGGAAGGCCCTAATACTGTCTTTTGTTGCTAGAAGGGTTGCCTTTAAGTGGGGCTTGCTGTATGTCGATTGTGCCAAGAATCGCTCGTGCAACAATGCGCGCACGATATTGTGGACACCTCTACTCACCCCTTTTGCTCGTGTGAACAGGGTGACACCATAGAGGCTGGGTTTCCTCCTATAAGGAAGGGTCCTTCAAGGGCCCTTTCCGGAGAATGGTTCATGACAGCTTCTTCTCTGTGTACTTGCTCAACTCTACCAGTAACTATACCACTCTGGTACTTGTTACTGCTTTGGACTCTACTCCTTGCCCACACAGTCTTGGATGTCTACCAACTCATCTTTGAGCTTACCCCTCGCTCTTGAACTGGATAGTTCAACAGTGAGTCTTGACAGTTCCCCTCTGGTACTTGTTACTTGTTTGGACTGTGCTCTTTGCCAACTTCATCCTAGAACTTAGTCAACTTGTCTCTGAGCTTTTATCTCACTCTTAAACTGGATTGTTCAACAGTGAGTCATGACATTGCCTCATAGTTTGTTCTAAGGTTATTAGAGTTAGTCTAGTAGCGCATTCTAAGGCCTATAGTATCTTCATTAGCATCTAATGTGAGGCACTCGAGGTTGTCTAAAAGGTCTTTAGGGAGCCTTTGATACTGTGTTTTATTGATAGAAGGGTTGGCAGTAAGTAGAGCTTGCTGTATGTCAATTGTGCCTAGAATCAATCATGTGACAATGCATGCACAATATTGTGGACACCTCTACTCACCCCTTTTGCTCATGTGAACAGGGTGGCATCATAGAAGCTGGGTTTCCTCTAATAAGGAAGGGTCCTTCAAAGGCCCTCTCTGGGAAAGGGTTCATGACACAAGCAAGGGGTCGCTAAATGCCCTCACCTTCCCAGAAAATGAAGAGCATTGTTCAAAGACATGGTGGCACTGATATTCCATGACACTATGGATAAGGAAGAACCCCTTGTTGACCAACAAATTTACAATGCCTTCAAAAGCCATCCATTGTGCATCCATGCAAAGAGTACAATGTCCACTAAGTTGGCAAAAGACAACCAACCAACAAAGCCCCTTGATGAATTAATCCCAACAGAATCCAAGATTTGGCAAGACATATTTGATGAACAAGCCTCCCAATGCCTCCCTGCTCATACACCCTGGGATCATACCATCAATCTTAAACCAGATGCCCCCTGTAAAGACTGCAGCATCTATAGGCTTACTCCAAAGGAGTTAATAGCATTAAAAGAATATCTAGATGAACACCTCAAAAGAGGAACCATCTGTCCCTCTAAAGCACCAATAGCCAGCCCATTCTTCTTTGTAGAAAAGAAAGGTGGCACTTTATAACCAGTACAAGACTACCAAGGCCTTAATGCCACCACTATCAAAGATGCCTACCCCTTACCTCTGATCCCAGACCTAATTGATAAACTGCAAGGAGCACAGTACTTTACCAAGTTCAATGTATGTTGGGGATATAACAACATCCACCTGCCACAAGGTGATGAACATCTAGCAGCTTTTAAGACACCCCTAGGTCTCTTTGAACCACTTATTATGACCTTTGGATTATGCAATGCACCAGCCACATGCCAATGATTGATGAACAACATTCTATCACCATTAATCACAACAGGGCATGTTGTGGTATACCTGGATGATATACTAATCCTGGCAAACACCATTCAGGACTTGGATCACTGGACACATTGCATCCTTAAAATCCTGCACCAATACAATTTGTACCTCAAACCAGAGAAGTGTGCCTTCCATCAGACATCCATAAGCTATCTAGGCATACACATATTCCAAGGATGCATATCGATGGACTCTGACAAACTAGTTGGCATAACACAGTGGACAAGTCCTACCAACATTACCAAGGTCCAAGTGATTTCAGGCTTTTGCAACTTCTATTGCCAATTCATACACCAATATTCCCATTTGGCCCAACCATTGTTCAACCTAACCAAGAAAGATCACCCATTTCATTGGGGACCTGATGAAGAAAAAGTGTTCCATATCCTCATTGAGGCATTCACAAAAGCACCTATCCTAGTGTTACCAGACCATTCACAACCATTTCTGCTTGATCTGTGATGCAAGCGACTTTGCAGTTGGCTCAATCTTAGAACAACCAGATGAACTCAACCAGTACCACCTGGTTGCATACTTTTCCAAGTCATTAGACCCAGCCCAAAGGAACTATATGATCTATGACAAGGAACTATTAGCCATAGTTTCCTCCCTTTGGCACTTCTGGCATTACTTAGAAGGAGCTAAACACCCCATAGAATTGTGTACAGACCATAATAACCTCATGTATTTCATGACAAAACAGAAGCTCACCCAATGAATGGCAAGCTCAATGGGCTTTACTACTCAGTGCATTCAACTTCCATGTCATACACCATCCTGGAACCCAAAACAAAGCAGATGGTCTGTCCAGGTGGCCAGACTATAAAAATGGGATGCATGAAAATGATGCAAGGGTCCTGCTGGACCAACAACTTTTCAAGATCAGAGCAACCTGATCATCTGCTATGGAACCCATCAGGGACTTTGAACTGAGAAAACAACTATGCTCCAGTAAGGAGTATGACCCCAAAGTCAAAATAGCCTTGGAAACCATCCTAAAGAATGGCCCCCATCACTTTACAAAAGGCCTACAAGACTATAACCTAGAAGATGGACTAATCCTCTTCAAACAAAAGGTCTCCATCCCAAAGTCAGAAGATTCTTGGCACAATCGACATACAGCAAGCCCCACTTAATGGCAACCCTTTTAGCAATAAAGGACTATATTATAGCCTCTCTAAGGACCCCTTAGGACGACTCTAAGTGTCCTACAAGAGGCACTAACAAGACACTAAAAGCCCTACAATGTGTTATTAGACTAACTCTAATAACTATAGAATGAACTACAAAGCGATACTAAGGACCTTAATATGAGTATTAGGGTTGACTCTAATGACCCTAATAGAACTATATAAGGGGCCTTATAAGCAACCCTATTTCCTGAACCAAACTACAAGTCCTCAAATGACCGGCCCTAAACTAATGAACAGTAAATGTATCACATGCTTAGCACGTGTACTAAGGTAGTGAACACATGGGCAGTAAAGGCTTTTACTCATCAATAGGAGCCTTCTCACTCAGAAGCTTACTGAGCATGACTGAGCATGCTCAGTAAGCATACCCCGACTTCTTACTCATCCATCAATTGTGCTTGATAATAAGGTTAAGACTTGTTCCCTATTTTAGCAGTTCTCTTGTAGTATATAAGCTGTCACGGTAACAAGCTGTGTCAGTTCTCAAGCCTGAAGTTGAGTTGATAGTAAAGTGTGTTTCGAGAAACGGGCTGGTTCCCATTGTAATGAGTAAGGATCCCTGCAGCGGTCAAAGTGTTTTATGCTAAACAGGTTATGGCCAATAGACCCTTCCTAGTACGACTCGGTCCGTTGGGAAGGTAGGGTAAGTTTGTAATGGGATAGACTAGGGCTTGTTCCACTAGCTATATGTGTTCAAGTTTGTTGTAGACCTTGAACACACAGAGAGAGGAAGGTATGTCTTGAAGGAAGAGAGCTATTCTCAGTAGAGTGAAGAGAGACTCTTAGGGGAGGAAGGGAGAGGCAAAGAGTAGATGGTGGATGGTGTGTGTGTGTGAAGAGTTGATGAAATGGAGAGGTGGATGTGGTTTGAGGATTAGGAGTTGTGTGGTTTGCAGGCAAATATGTTGGACAAGAGTAGGTTGGATTCTACAAGAGACCAAGCTTAGGGCTTTGGTCACAAAGTACTGAGCTTATATATACAGGAGAAGCGCAGCAGTGGCTGCGCTTTGACTGTGCTACTAGTATAGTAGGAGTCATAATAGGTAGGAGTCATAGAAATGAGGCCACGAATGAGTCAGAACCAAGTGACTGTGCTGCACAGTAAGTGCGCAGCATTGCACTTGTGAAGTAAGTATAAAAGGAAAGAGAACCAAACAAAGGGAAAGTAACAGCCATCCAGTGTTACCTGGATGTGTATGGATCACATGATAACACAAAAGAGATCACAAGACATGAGGGATCATGAGACCAGTAAGTAAAGGGACGTACAAAGGCAAGCAGTCCATAGCAAAAGGTAAGAGGTAAACGTAAAAGGAAAATGTTGTAACATAAGTGCTCAATAAAGTAGCAGACAGTCCTCAGACTGTCCATTTGTTTACGGCACTCTCTATCCCTGGGATACTCCTTTAAGGACCATCCCCTTGTGACCATTCTGGCCTCTTCCCTGCATACCTGCTCAACTCTACCAGTAACCACACCTCTTTGGTACTTGGTACTGCTTTGGACTCTACTTCTTGCCCATGCTGTCTTGGACATATACCAACTCATCTTTGAACTTATCCCTTGCTCTTGAACTGGATTGTTCAACAGTGAGTCTTGACAGACACCATGATTCCTTAGCCACTGGCCATCCAGGTCAATGGAAGACCTACAAACTGATAAGTCATAACTACTGGTGGCCAGGGATGTTAACATTTGTCAAAAGCTATGTGGACAGTTGTGCAACATGTCAAAGCACAAAAAACTGCCCCACAGTACCAGTGCCTCTAGTCCCTATTACCCTGGCAGGCAAGATATGGGATAGTATCACTATGGACTTCATTGTTGACCTACCCCTTTCTCAAGGGTATGACAGCCTACTAGTGGTTGTAGACCACTTTAGCAAAGCAACCATCATCTCCCCATGCCATAAGACCATTACTGCAGAGGATACCACCTCCCTACCCTTGAACAATGTATGGAGACAAGTGGGACTCCTAACCCAAATTATCTCCAACAGCAGACCCCAGTTTGCAGCCAAAGTTACTCAAGAACTATGGAGAAAACTGAACATCAAATCTTCCCTCAGTATGGCATACCACCCTCAGTCAGATGGAGAAACAGAAAGGGTCAATCAAGAATTAGAACAGTACTTGATGATTTTCTGTAACCATCAACAGGACAACTGGGCTGAGTTAATTCCCTTCATGGAGTATGCCCATAATGCACACACTCATAGTGCTACCCACAAGGCCCCCTTTGAAGTATGGTATGGTTTTAATCTGATATTTGCCCCCCCTCTCAGTTTCAACACCAAATTGCCATCCATCCTCAAATGCCTACAACAGTTAGACCAACTCAGGGACAAAGTTGCAGCTTCCCTCCAACATGCAGCAGCATTGATAGGACAACCCAGTTCTCATTTCCCAAGGCTCCACTTTAAAGTGGGAGACCTAGTCTGGCTGGAAGCCACTAACCTGAAGACAACACACCCCAAGGCAAAAATAGCCCCTCAACAGTATGGACCTTTCAAGGTTGTCACCTCATACCCAGTCAATGTATGCCTGGAACTACCTAAGACATGGAAGATACATCTAGGGCTGCCGACTGTACCCGTACACATACGGTTTATGGCTACCGTAATACAGTATCCCGTACCGTACTGTCCAGGTAGTGGAAGTGTACCATGATGGTACGGTTGCCGGTACGGTAAGTTACCGTACCGTACTGTATAAGGGACGCCATCAAGCCGTATATATGGGCCGTATATTAGTTGTACTCAATGGCAAAAGAGTTGAGTAATGTGAGACCTTCTTTCTAGAATGTTCTGTTGTGATTGCCCAGACGAGTGAATTGGATTGAGATCAATTGCAGGCAATTGATGCCAATCGCATGCGTGCAAAGGCGACTGAGGGATCACCCTGATGTGATCCTACATTTTTTAGCTACATTTACTTTACATCTCATCTTGTAGATAGTGTACATGATCATGATGATCATCAACTCAATTAATACTACGTTAAATACTCTTTGATTGCCAGCCACCCCCCTTATAGTTGTGGCCGCTGTCTCAACGCCAGCCCAGTCATCTCCGCCTCGTCCATCAGTGTCCTAGCACTGCCCACCTGGTTGCCTTGCCCTCAGTCCCAACTCTCTCTTGTTGCCATTTCTACTCCACCCATCTATACCACCAAGTCTACGTCATCACCGTTGCCCCTACATCCTCCACCCTGCCTGCCTTGGCTGCAGCTTCAGTTCTCGTGCCCTCAGTAAACATCACCAGCCACTGTCACCGCGAGTCCAGTATCACTAGCATAACCAGCCACCATGCCCTTAGCCTTGCCAGCTGCCTCGGTCCCGACTGACACCCCGCCTCTGTCTCATCAGCTCCTGCGCTCTCAGTGTCGCCTGTCGTGGTGTCTGTCTCAGCACCAACACCAGCCTCAGTCCTGCCATCTGCTTCTGTCGCCCCAGCCTTAGCTCAGCCAGCCGCCGCCGCCGCGCCTCTTAGTCTCGCTAATCGTCTCAGTCTCGTCACCTGCCCTTGTAGGCCTCAGCTTCAGCCTCCAATGTCTTAACGCTATACGCCACCGCCTCCATTGTTGTCTCACACCCTGTTGCCCACTCAGGCATGCACCCACGCCGCCTTACAATACGTTCAGTTATCTTATCTAGGTTGTTCTCACGCACATACGTGCAGGCATGTCTGGTTTTGTTCACCATTCATCCAACAGTTCTCTTTTCAAATCTCCTGTCATGCCTAACTCCTCTAACACACCTTCTACTGGCCTGAATGAGCCTGAACACGTCTGGTATTTCGATGCTGATGATGATGTACCCATGGGCCAACCTGGAAGTAGTGCACCAAGTTCTAGGACCACCGATTATGGTATTTAGTCTTGTATTACGCGCATTTCTTTGTGCTTACCTCCTGTCATCTTATTCAGTACAGCAGGAGGGGCGAGGACACCAAAAGAAATATTCTAGCCATATACAAGAATTAATACAAGCAGAAATCACTGAAACTGCTCATGAGGCTGCCGAAAAATGTAGGCGCAAGCCTCATGTATCTCGCCAGTGTGCTCCAGCTCTGCTTAAAGTTCACATTAGTGATGAGGAAGATGATGACAACAGAAGTTTTGTAGAGTCCTTGGGCAAGAGTTCCGAAGATGATGAGCATGAAGCTGTGGTCGATAATGCTGAAGTAAGCTCAACCCTATTTCCTCTCAGATTGAATATTCTAATATCTTCTCTCAAGCTTGCCAAGTCACTTCCATCAAAAACCATTCCATTTGCTCAGCAAAAGAGGTCTCGACGTTGAAAAAATGATGTGAGATGAAAGAGATCAAAATCCCCTGCAAACGATGTTTATCACATGATGCGGCATACACCATCTTCCACAGAACCTTTGGAGCCTGATGTGACTGCATCTACTGAGCCCAAAAAGGTGAAACAATATTGTATACTCTCGAGCTATCCCTCATCACCTTATTCAGTCATCTGCAAGACAAAATCCTATTTATCTCTTCTATGAACAAGTTGCAACCAGTGCTGATGGCAAAACAGTGGATGGCAACAAACATTACAAGTGCTACCATGGCTCGGGGAAAATTCTGACAGTCACCAAAGCCATGAAATATAGTCTCAATGGTGGGTTCATTATATTTAGAGTGACGCCATGTCTGATATATTGATAGGTTTGGTCGGTCACCTTAAACACCACTTCCCTGCGATGTACTGACTGTATGAAGTACTCAAGGCATGCCCTGAGCCTCCGACTGAAGAGGAACTCAATATTGCAACTGGGCGCACAAAACTCGATGCATCTGCAGCTGGGAAATATATTATGAAACTTGAGAAGGCATCGTCAAGTATTATGGAGTGTCAAGACTCACTGTTGAACTATCCAGTTCAAGAGCGAGGGATAAGCTCGAAGACGAGTTGATAAACGTCCAAGACAGTGTGGGCAAGAAGTAGAGTCCAGAGTAGTAACAGATACCAGAGAGGTACTGTTACTGTGAGAGTCGAGCAGTCACGCAGAGGAGAGGCCAGGATAGTCACAAGGGGACGGTCCTTAAAGGAGTATCCCAGGGATGGAGAGTGCCGTAATCAAATGGACAGTCTGAGGACTGTCCGCTACTTTATTGAGCGCTTATATACTACAAGAGAACTGCTAAATGGGGAACAAGTCATAACCTTGTTATCAAGCACAATAGAGTGATGAGTGAGAAGTCGGAGGGCGCTGACTGAGCATGCTCAGTAATGCTCAGTAAGCTGCTGAGTAAGAGGGCTTCTCTTGATGAGTAAGAGCTTTCATTGTCCACATGTTCACTGCCTTAGTGCACGTGCGAGCACTGGATTCATTTCCTGTTAGTTAGTTTAGGGCCGGGCATTTGAGGACTTGTAGTTTGGTTAGGGAGTAGTGTTATCTTATAAGGCCCTTATATAGTTCTATTAGGGTCCTTAGAGTCGATCCTAATACTTCTATTAAGGTCCTTAGTATTGCTCTATAGTTAGCTCTATAGTCATTAGAGTTGGTCTAATAACGCGTTGTAGGGCCTTTGATACTAGGTTAGTGCCTATTGTAGAGCTCCTAGGGTCGTTCCAAAGGGTCCTTAGGAAGGCCCTAATACTGTCTTTTGTTGCTAGAAGGGTTGCCTTTAAGTGGGGCTTGCTGTATGTCGATTGTGCCGAGAATCGCTCGCACAACAATGCGCGCACGATATTGTGGACACCTCTACTCACCCCTTTTGCTCATGTGAGCAGGGTGACACCATAGAGGCTGGGTTTCCTCCTATAAGGAAGGGTCCTTCAAGGGCCCTCTCCGGAGAATGGTTCATGACATGGAGGCACTTCAGCAACAGGCAGCACTTGCAACCATAAGTGGTCAATAGTCACCATTCACTTGGCTACTGGCTGACAATATACCTAAGGGAGAATTTGTCCAGGATGAGTTTGAGAACCTCCTTGCAGAATGGATTGTTGCATGTGACCAACCATTTGATGAGGTTGACAAGCAGCCATTTCATAAACTGCTTGAGTACATGCATCAGCCTTCAGCTAAGCCCCTGCACATTCCCCATCGCACTTCAATACAAACAAGGATCATGAAGATGGGAGAACATACTGTTGATAACATCAAAAAAATGTTTTCAGTAAGCTGTATCGTTCATCCACTTCATCAATGCTAACATCTACAACAGATGCTTGAATCAAAGGTTGCCATCTCGCTTGATGCCTGGACATCTAGCAATCAACATGCTTTCCTTGCTATTGTGGCACATTATGTTATGAATGACAGACACCTTGGTAAGTTCATAAAGTTTGATCTTATGGATGTTTTGATTTGTCAACAGAGGAGCTACTCATTGATTTCCGAGAGCTTTTAGGGGAGCACTCAGGTGAAAACATGGCAGAGGTACTTTGGAAGACTTTAGAGATGTATGGTCTCGTTGGGTGGGTCATTGCATTCATCATGGATAATGCCACGAACAATGACACATTGGTCAATGGTATTGAGGCTTGGTATGAAGCAGCAGGTATCAAGTTCTCTGCCAAACATGCCCGACTTCGATGCATGCCCCATACCTGTCACTTGGCGGCACTGAAAGTACGTCAATGATCTTATTTTTCTTACACTCAAATCTGAATGACAGTATACAGCTTCTCGAAGGAATTGGTGCAATCTCAAAGTCAGACAGTTGGAAAGCTGCTGGACAAAGTGGCAATTATCAAGACGCAGTCACAGCTCCTGTTTCTTGTGAGCATGATGATGCAGGTATAGCCAATGAGGAAGAAGACACAGAAGAAGCTGTAATAGGGGTGTCACCGTCAATTGACAAGGTATTGTTGGCACAACTCTACAACAACAAACAGCATACCCTAACAAACACATCCCATCTTTTCAACAGCTTCGTAAGATTGTTTGTACCATCTGCTCTAGTCCACAACGATGCCAGGCCTGGCTGAGGGAGGTTGCTGTCCATCAACATCTGAAGGATAGCGACTCCTCTGAATGGGCACTGATGCTTATACTGGATGTTAGAACTCGCTGGTCATCAACTCACCAGATGCTTCGTATGTTCCAATTGTCTTATTCATGGTCACTTAGCTTTCAATTAAGCACAGGTCGAGCTCTTGATTATCGTGAAGTCATCGACACTTACGTTGCACGCTGCCGTGATCTGCGTGATTACGAACTCTCTGAGGAGGACTGGGAAGGTATCACTTTGGTTGCAGGATGGCTTAAGTCCTTCTGTTTGGCAACTACTCAAATGTCAGCTACACATCATCCCACACTCTCAAGCACGCACGCAATCTTCCGAGGGCTTCAAGAGCAAATTAAATATATTCTTACTCATCTTCCATTGTCAACTTCACCTGAGCTCATGCTTGGTCTCATGGATGCACACCGCAAGTTGAGTGACTACTACTACAAGTTTGATGAGTCACCATTGTATACTTGGGCTGCATGTATGTGGAATTTCTGCCCTTTTTCTGCATGCCTAAACTTACGTGCTATACTTAGTGCTTGATCCTCGCATCTCATACAAAGGAATGAAATCTGATTACGCTGATGACAACATCCTTGCTGACTATCTGGATTCTGTGAAGGCATCACTCAACAACTGTTTCCAGGAGAATTATGCAGGAAAATATGTCGCACCACCTGTCCATGATCATCCCCATACCACTAGTCTGTCAAAGACTTATTCACAGTCTTGCAATGAGTCTCCGCAAAAGGTCAATTTTACTGCCCAATACAAGAAGCATGCCAGTGCAAGAAGGGACCAGCTCGAGGAGTACTTTAGGCTCCCCTGTGAGGACTTTGATTCCTGTGATCCTGTTAGCTGGTGGGTTGGACGATGCTCACAATTTCTGGATCTTTTTGTCTTTGCTCGGGATCTCTTGGTGATTCCAGGTTAGAATTTCATTGATATGTGTTTATGTCAATTACTTATGTTGAAAACAAAAACTGCAGGTTCTGCTGTTGCTGTTGAAAGAATATTTTTGGGTGGGCGAGACACCATCTCATTACGAAGAGCCAGCCTACCCATAATGCCATATTACAGCCGTCTTCTACCCCGTACCGTACCATATAGGCTGCTGAAGTGGAAGCATACGGTATGGGTAACAGAACGAATAGTAGCCATATACATACTGTATTGAGTACAGCTGTAGCCATATACGGTATGGTTGGCAGCCCTAGATACATCCTGTCTTCCATAACTCCCTGATTAAACCATACAAAGAGACCATAGCCCATGGCCCCAGCTTCAAACAACCTCCACCTACTATAGTAGAAGGGGAGGAACAGTACAAAGTGGATAAGGTCCTCACCTCCAGACATTCCCCAAACCATAGATGTATTCAATACCTAGTACAGTGGAAAGGGTACCCTGTGGCAGAGAACACTTGGGAACCCACATCTAACCTAATTAAAGCCAAAGAGGCTGTAAAGGCCTTTCACCAACAGTACCCAACAATGCCCAAGCCCCAACTAGGTCATAAAGAGGGGATGAATGTCATGAACCATTTCCCAGAGAGGGCCCTTGAAGGACCCTTCCTTATTAAAGGAAACCCAGCCTCCATGATGCCACTCTGTTCACACAACCAAAAGGGGTGAGGAGAGGTGTCCACAATACTGTAGGCTACCCATTAGTCAGACAGTCACAAATAGTAACATGAAACATAATGAAATTTTTGAACCACCAATTGAACCTTACATTGCTGAGATCAAATGTCAAAAATGTGAAATTTTGGGGGGGGACACAAACAAAAAACATTGTATCTACTGATTAATCTCCATGCAACATCTGCCTTGAATGAAAAGCCCACCAGAACCAAGGGTGATGAAGGAGCTCAGGGTGCACTCCTAAGTGGGACTTGACCTGGGTTGCCAGCTCATTGACAGTGCCCATCATGTTGAGGCCAAGTGCACCAGAGAGTGCAATGAGATTGTCCTTGCACTTATATGAAGAGAGTGATTCTGCAAAGCATGAGTACATTGTCATGATTCAGCTCTGGGACTCACTGCCGAACACCCTTAAATCTATTTCCTCCTGGAGTTGCACCTTGTCAAGACTCACTGTTGAACAATCCCGTTCAAGAGCAAGGGATAAGTTCAAAGACGAGTCGATAGACATCCAAGATGGCATGGGCAAGAAGTAGAGTCCAAAGCAGTAGCAAGTACCAAAGAGGTACAGTTACTGGTAGAGTCAAGCAGGTACACAGGGAAGAGGCCAGAATGGTCACAAGGGGATGGTCCTTAAGGAGTATCCCAGGGAAAGAGAGTGCTGTAAACAAATGGACAGTCTGAGGACTGTCCGCTACTTTATTGAGCGCTTATATACTACAAGAGAACTGCTAAATAGGGAACAAGTCTTAACCTTGTTATCAAGCACAATTGATGGATGAGTAAGAAGTCGGGGTACACTTACTGAGCATGCTCAGTCATGCTCAGTAAGCTGCTGAGTAAGAAGGCTCCTGATTCATTTACTGTTAGTTAGTTTAGGGCTGGTCATTTGAGGACTTGTATTTTGGTTCAGGAAATAGAGTTGCTTATAAGGCCCCTTATATAGTTCTATTAGGGTTATTAGAGTTGACCCTAATACTTATTTTAAGGTCCTTAGTATCGCTTTGTAGTTCATTCCATAGTTATTAGAGTCAGTCTAATAACATGTTGTAGGGCTTTTAGTGTCTTGTTAGTGTCTCTTGTAGGACACTTAGAGTCATCATAAGGGGTCCTTAGAAACACTATAATATAGTCCTTTATTGCTAAAAGGGTTGCCACTAAGTGGGGCTTGCTGTATGTCGATTGTGCCAAGAATTGCTTGCGCAACAATGCATGCATGATATTGTGGACACCTCTACTCACCCCTTTTGCCTGTGTGAACAGGGTGGCACCATAGAGGCTGGGTTTCCTGTATTAAGGAAGGGTCCTTCAAGGGCCCTCTCCAGGAACTGGTTCATGACACACCTCGCATGCCACATCATTGACCACCTTTTGAGCTGCCTTCTCAGCAGCTTCTCTGGTGAGCTAGGCCTTCTTTTCCTGTCCAGCAAGCCACTGTGCTTCAACCATAGGGTGGGTGACATAATGTGCACTTGTCTTCACTGAATGGCGCATCTTGCACTTCTGGTTTTCCAGCTCCTTTCTGGCATCTGATGCCATATGCTTCATGATGGTGCAGTGGGTGTTGCTGGAGGTGCTCTCTGCCCTGGATATAGCAAGCTCCCTTTCTAGTAGTTCTACTGTCATCTGGAGTTGGGACATCTCCAAATGAAACTCCTGCAGTATGGTGGGGATTGGTGCATTGGTGGGACCAAGGGTGATAGGGTGATAAAGATAGACATCACAGAGGATGAAGGAGGGTTGTGAGAGCAAGTAAAGTGACTGGGAAACAGGGAGGAGTTGGAGTTGACACAGACATCATGGGCAGGTGACACATTTTGTATGATGGACACATGTTCAGTGCCACTGGCACACAAGGACATGGGTGAGTTAAGTGAGATGTGAACACATGGGGCAGGGTTGGTGTGGACAGCAGGGGATGGAAATGAGACTTGTGGTCATTGTGAGTCTGGATCATGGCCCTGCAGTGGCTTGTAGTCAAAGTCGTCATCATTGTCCATGTCCCAGTTGAAAGGGGTCATGTCTTCAACCTCCTCAGAGAGCAGGTCTTCCAAGGAGGCATTGCGGTCAGAACTGGTGGAGGGAAGAGGGGAGGATGAAGGGACATCTGCAGGAAACAACACCAGCACATGCTGGGTGGTGGAATACAATCTTGAAGGGGCAAAGTCAGCCTCAGTGAATATGAGGGGGTTGAATGGAAAGATGCTGGTGGAGGAGAAGGCAGAGGCAAGCAGTTTCTGGGACATTGTGTGAGTGTGCACCTTCATGTACTCAACAATGACATTGTACCATGTCATAGGAATGTTTTCACAGATGTGGTGGTCACAATGGTTGGACCAGTTCCACTGTGTCTGGGAAAAAACTTTCATGTTGAGTGGTTGGAGTTTGTGTGTGCACTTGGAGGGGAAGGTGATGACAATGCCTCTGTGTTCAAATGCAAGTTCCTGGAGTTCATCAGTTTTTATGAGAGCTGTGGCCATCAACAAACAGGACAACAGGGTCACTGGAGACCTTCTGGGCCAGTGCAAAGGGGAGGAAGGTGTCACAGTGAAGTGCATCTGGGGATGTGTGAGTGAGAACATGGGACAGTTGAGACCAGAGGGAGAGGAATGGTGAAGAGCAAGGAACCCTTCCAGCTCATGGACAAGATGCTTCTTGAGGAATGAGATCGGGGCTGATAAGGCGTCAAGATGGAGCCACAGAAGGTGGGAATCAAGAGGGAGAGAGGTAACAAAAGCAAGAAGGAAACGAGTAATTGAGGAGTCAAACTCGTCAGTTTTTGCTTCGAGAGTTGCAGTGGCACATGAAAGGAAGATTTTTCAGAATTCTGAGATGTAACTAGTGTCTTTTTATATGAAGTGAGAACTACAAGAGGGAGGAATATTCAGGGGAGTGGGGGTACAAGAGATGCGAACAGTGAGTAGGAGAAATGAGGTCTGTAAGGAATCCGAAATGCGTAAGGTAAACGAAACTGATCAGAAGTAAATGAATCAAAGAAGACAAAGGCAGTCAGAGAATTCATAGCTGAAAACAGGCAGAGAGGTAACATATGAGAGTTCTGGCAGCAGTAATTGTGTGTCATTGGGCCACTGAGCCCTTGCATCTGACTGTGGTGATGATGGCGAAAGATGGATGAATGCATCATGGTAGTCACAGCAGGCCAACACAATGAAAGGGGGTCAAGAGCTGGCAAACAGGTGTGGGTGCAATTGGTATATGATGAAAGGAAGTCAAGAGTGGACTGGAGGGTGCGGGTGGAATCGCTACGCAATGAAAGGAAATTGAGAGTGCAGGTGCAAGACAGCTGACGAGTTCGCAAGGTGGTGGACTGCAAAATGATGAAAGGACAATGAAGGTGATGACATGGTTGTTGAGGGCATGAGGCGGGGGACTTAAAAACAACAAAAGGTCTAGGTGAATGATGATGGGGTCGATGAGGAAGCGAGGAAGTGGGTTGAAAGAACATGAAAGAGAGAGCTTTGGTGATGTTGTTGACGATGGCGTGAGGAGGTGGGCTGGAAGAGCATGAAAGAGAGAGAGCTTTGGTGACATCCACGCTTTGAGATTGGTCCAGAAAACTGGTGACATCGTTCTCATGAGGCATGAAGGAAGGTGCTGGTGGAAGGAATGGAATGGAAAAATGGAGATGAGGAGAAACACAGGGGGAGAGACTTGATGGAGAGATGTGTGAGGTGTAGGAGTTGGTTTTCATGGGGATCATGTCGGCAGTCAACCAATACCCCTGAATCACATGACTCCACAGCCAGCAGGAATCCGCCTTACAACAGAACCACAACGACCCAATCTCATTGTCTGTCCACCTGTTTGGGGATGTGGCAATTCCTCCGATTTCAGTGGACAGCTCATCGGGAATCACCAGGACAGGCCCAGTTGAAAGAACAAAGGTGGGGGGCACAGACAGCCCAGAAGGTGAGATGCACTCGACAATTGTGACAAGTTCGAGAGAGTCAGACCACATGTGATAGAAATTTGACTTCTTGAGGCTGCACATGTGGTAAAATTGTTTGTAGCATTTGTGGCCCCCACCAAGTTGGATCCCCTTCTCATCCATGTTCGAGATGTGCTGTGGTGGGAGCTCTGGATGGTCATCATAGACCTGCTTAACCAGTTCAAAGTAACAAGTAACATTTGAAGATTTTAAATTCTGCATGCACTTGGGGTCCAGGGAACTTGGCTTTGAGAGTTGAAGGTCCATGTGCTGGATCTGGAATCAACAGTGCCAGTTGATACCTGGCATAACACCAGACCTATCATATATGAGGGAGTTGACCTCCATCTGGTCCATGGGCTTGGTCATCAAAGCCTTGTGGTCAATCCAGGTGACCAGCACCTCTTCCTGCCTCTCTGAGAGCAATTGTTGGCCCTCATGTGAATCCTTCCTGGAACAATGCCCATTGATGCGGTCACTCAGTGTTTGATGAGGAATCTAAGAGTGTTTAATAGAGTCAGCAAGAAAAACAAGCAGCTCCTCACCTCATGCACAATCACAGCTGCTCATCTGCTTTTGAAAAGGCCCCCCTGCCACTCTGTGATCGCTGCTTGAATGCGGTCCTCATATGCATTGTCCATCTGCTTTTGCTTCAAATCAGGAGGCATGAATTGATGTATGTTTAAGGACCCTGCAGTGTAGTGGTGTTGTGGAAGGGACAAGGGATAAGAAACATACATGATCAGCCTACAATGCTGATTTGAAGTGCCAACTCAAATGACTCAAACTCTAACATTGTGTGTGACATCCTCTTCAAAAATCCCAGGAAGGGGAAATCATCAAACAGGGGTCTTTTGACACCCAAAAAAAACTGTGGACTCCCATTAATCAGCACTTTGACCCCCAGGTTAAAAGAAATCTCAATCTTTATTGTACATATGCCCACACGTTCTGTCTGACTAATGGGTAGCCTACAATATCATGCACACATTGTCATGCAATTGATTCTAGGCACAATCAACATACAGTGGCAACCCTTCCAGCAATAAAAGACAGTATTGAAGACTCCCTAAAGACCCCTTAGTACAACCTCAAGTGCCTTACATTGGACATTAATGAAGATACTATAGGCCCTAGAATGTGTTATTAGACTAAACTCTAATAACCTTAGAACAAACTACAGTGACCCAAAAAGCTGTTCAAATGTTTTGTACATTTTCATTGTATTAACCATATCTATAGAACCACTGCAGCCAATAATATGTAACTAAGTTTGTTTTCAAGCTCTACATCATAGCTTTGTAATGGTATACTTTATACAGCACAAGCATAATTATTTAAGAAGATATAAGGTATGTTTGCTGGTATACCCCATTTGAACAGTTTTTTGGCCTTGGTTAGTGAATTCATTATTTCTCAGATTGAGATTCATATTCTTTCCCAGAGGGCTAAAATTGAACATGGAGGTCATGTGACCTATAATAAACTCAAACCATGTGCAAATAAGCCAAAACAGCTGCTTCTTCTTCACCAACAACATCATGAAGTCTCTTCTTCCTCCTGAAGTCAACTACATCATCTCCCTTCTCCAGGCCAACCATTCAGTTCATAACATTGCCAAGGCAGCACACAGAACCATTGGTTCAATCACCAACATTTGCCAGAAATACCTTCCTGACCTTCCAAAGTCCTCTGGAGGTCATCCTTCCAAGCTCTCTAACCTTGACATCTGCTTTGCCACACACCTTCTGTCAAGACTCACTGTTGAACTATCCAGTTCAAGAGCAAGGGGTAAGCTCGGAGACGAGTCGATAGATGTCCAAGACGGCATGGGCAAGGAGTAGAGTCCAGAGTAGTAACAAATACCAGAGAGGTACTGTCACTGTGCGAGTTGAACAGTCACGCAGAGGAGAGGCCAGGATAGTCACAAGGGGACAGTCCTTAAAGGAGTATCCCAGGAATGGAGAGTGCCGTAAACAAATGGACAGTCTGAGGACTGTCTGCTACTTTATTGAGCGCTTATATACTACAAGAGAACTGCTAAATAGAGAACAAGTCATAACCTTGTTATCAAGCACAATAGAGTGCTGAGTAAGAAGTCGGAGTGCGCTTACTGAGCATGCTCAGTCATGCTCAGTAAGCTGCTGAGTAAGAAGGCTTTTCCTGATGAGTAAGAGCTTTCTTTGTCCACGTGTTTGCTGTTCTAGTGCATGTGCGAGCACCTGATTCATTTTCTGTTAGTTAGTTTAGTGCCGGTCATTTGAGGACTTGTAGTTTGGTTAGGGAATGGTGTTATCTTATAAGGCCCTTGTATAGCTCTATTAGGGTCCTTAGAGTCGACCCTAATACTTCTATTAAGGTCCTTAGTATTGCGTTATAGTTCATTCTATAGTAATTAGAATTGGTCTAATAACATGTTGTAGAGTCTTTGATACCAGGTTAGTACCCATTGTAGAGCACCTAGAGTCGTCCTGAAGGGTCCCTAGAAGGGCCCTAATACTGTCCTTTATTGCTAGAAGGGTTGCCATTAAGTGGGGCTTGCTGTATGTTGATTGTGCCGAGAATCGCTCGCGCAACAATGCACGTGCGATATTGTGGACACCTCTACTCACCCCTTTTGCTTGTGTGAACAGGGTGACACCATAGAGGCTGGGTTTCCTCCAAGGAAGGGTCCTTCAAGGGCCCTCTCTGGAGAATGGTTCATGACACCTTCTTAGCTCTGGAGAAGCAGATACTGCTCCTCAGGTTGCTGGGAGGTTGGAGGTCATCAAAGAGTCCACTATCTCCAATCAGACCATTTGAAACTACCTTAACAAGGCAGGCTTGAAGGCAGTTACAAAGAAGAAGAGGCCTTACCTTAAACCAAGTCACTATAGGGCCAGAAAGGACTTTGCAGAAAAGTACCTATACTGGACTGTGGAGGACTGGAAGAGGTTAATTTGGTCAGATGAGACCAAAATCAATCGTATGGGCTCAGATGGCAAGAAATGGGCTTGGAAAAAAAAGAGGAGAGCACCTTTCTGAACGCCTTGTTCAGCCAACAGTCAAACATGGAGGAGGTTCCTTGATGTTGTGGGGCTGCATGTCTTGGGAAGGAGTTGTGCATGCAGCAAAGATTGATGGAAGGATGGATGCTGAACTTTATTGCAGCATTTTGGAGGATGAACTACCTGCATCTATCAAGTATTTCAAGAAGAAATGCAAAGATACCCTCTTTCAACAGGACAATGCCTCTATCCACAAGAGCAGGCTTGCCACATCTTGGTTCCAAGACCACAGAATTCAGGTCATGGACTGGCCAGCTCAATCCCCAGACCTCAATTCTATTGAGCATCTTTGAGCTCATCTCAAAAAGAGGCTTGTGGCTTATCCAACACCCCCTAAGGGAATCAATGAACTTTGGGAGTGCACACAGCTGGAATGGGAGGCCATTGATCAAACTGTTGTGCAGAATTTGATAGAAAGTATGCCTAGGAGGGTGGAAGAGGTGTTCAAAGCAAATGGAGGATACACAAACTACTAATTTTTGGCATATACCCTATTTAGATACCAAGGCAAAAAAAACTGTTCAAATGGATACACTGGAAGAAATACCTTATATCTTCTTATATAATTATGTTCACAGTATATATAGTATTTCATTACAAAGCTATGATGTAGAGCTTTAAAACAAGCCCACTAACATGTTATCAGCTGCAGCGGTTCTCTAGATATGGTTAATACAATGAAAATGTACAAAACATTTGAACAGTTTTTTGGGTCACTGTATAAGGCAATACTAAGGACCATAATATGGATATTAGGGTCAACTCTAAGGACCCTAATAGAACTGTACAAGGGGCCTTATAGGCAAACACTATTCCACTGACAAATATCCCAAGTCCCTAAATGACCAGCCCTAAACTAACTAACAGTAAATGAATCAGATGCTTCACTGCACTAAGCAGTGAACACATGGACACTAGAGGCCCTTACTCATCATTATGGGCCTTCTTACTCAGCAGCTTACTGAGCATGACTGAGCATGCTCACTAAGCATGTTCCAACTTCTTACTCATCCATCAATTGTGCTTGATAACAAGGTTATGACTTGTTCTCTATTTAGCAGTTCCCTTGTAGTATATAAGCACTCAATAAAGTAGTGGACAGTCTTCAGACTGTCCATTTGATTTGTGGCACTCTATTATCAAGGGTACTCCTCTGCAACCACCCTATCTAGCACATGCTGGCCTTCTCCCTCTATGATCACCTTTCACAGCTAGTACCAGTACCCCTCTGGTATTTGCTACTTGTGTGGACTGTACTTTTCACCAACTTCATTCTCAAACTCAGTCAACTCATCTCTGAGCTACTCCCTTGCTCTTGAACTGGATTGTTCAATAGTGAGTTCTTGACAAGCACCCATTATGCAACTTTGAAGTCTGGGGTGATTCATCAAGCTTATCTTGATGAACGACTGATCTATTTTCAGCTCTGAGTCTATCAACCCACAGCCTTACAGAGACAGCATCTTCTTCATGCAAATGGATGCCCTCTTTGTCTATCTGCTGGGCCAATTTCTGGATATCCATGGAGCTAATGAATTTGTCATAAGAATCATCCAGTGCCACCTCTCAAATGTGCTGCACCTGTGGATACACTTTCAGATATCTGGTGTGACAAAAAAATATATTGATTACATATGGTTTCTCTACTCTAATGTCCACCTTAGCCATGAACATGGATGCAATTTGATCCTGGGCTCCATGTGATAGCCAAGTATACTTGACATTGGCTAATCTGATTTCATGATCATGCTCCATGATATAGCAACAAAGGACTGCTGGCATGTGTGGATACAAATTGATCATGATCTGGCATTGGCATCCCATTTTCTTAGATTCAATCTTGCATTTCCACTCAGGTTTCTTTTTGATCCCACTCTGGACATCCAGTGCAAACAAGCATAGATGCAACACTCAGACCAGAGTGGCCCCTTGTTGGATTGGGTCAGGGAAACAACAAATGGAATACCATGTGCTTCTTCCTCTTGCTGGCACCACACATCAAACTCAGCTAGATTACCCTATTGATTGGGATAGTTGCCCTTCTCTTGGTCATAAGTGAAGCTGCCCCACTTCCTAGAGGTGGCAGGAGTCTCCATGCCATCAGGAGGGATGCTCTGGATGTTCTGGGATAAAGCAGCACATGCCATTTGGTTGAGATCCACATTGAGATCCATGCAAAACATAGCAGGTGGGGCATTTGGCATGATCATCATTGCAGTGGGAATGTGTGACGTAGTGATTAGGATGACAGGAACTGGATAGCAAAAGGTTACACCTCTCCCCTCTGTTTGTCCCATTCTCCCACAATTTCAACTACCACAATTTTGTTCTCAAGGAATTTATTCTTATCATTAAATAATTATATTAATTATCTGGATTGTAAAGAGGTTCAAACACTGCTCTGCTGACAAAGTTCAATAGTCCAGATTTGGGTGTCACATTTTTGCAAAATTTCAAAGACTGCCAGCAGGGACTGGTCAACATTTCCAAAAAAAGAAAGTAGAACATATCATTATAAATCAAGGTCATGTGACATGTAGACTGTGACATGTAGAGAAATGCAATCCAGGGGGTTCCTTGATCTGTGACCACCATCAGGTCCAGATGTTCCCACTGCAAAGCCGGGGCAAGGATGAGCAATGAAGACGACAGTGTGCTCTGCAAAGCCAGAACCACCCATCTGAGCCACAGTCACCAATGACCCCAAAAGACATGAATTACCATAAGCTTAACAACAATGATAAACTCCCCCACCACGGGTTAATGGCCGTCACCACCCAGACTGTACATTACCACCACACTACCTTACACTTGACAAGCCTCAACCCCTGCCTGACCTCAGACTACACACACCACATTTCCAACACAACCATAAGTCCACTACTCCCCACCCCACTAAAAGAATAAAGATCATGATTGTACATAACTAAAAAATCCATTGTACATAACTAAAAATCCAAGAGTTCATACCACCACAGTGAGAATGAAACAAGACCCTCTCACTTAATCTCTCCTCAACCGCACTACATCTACAAGTCTGCTGATACCAACTCAACACCAACCTCCATAAATGCCACATGAACATCACCCCCCCCACCTCACTGATCCTCCCAATCCATGCCACTACCACAAGGCAACCCACACCATCCAATCAGATCCCTCCAATCTGCCTTTCATCACCCCCCAAACAAAATTCCCTGTCCCCACCACATATAATCCACCTCCCTCCCACAAAACCATGCCAACCACACCCACACACCACAATGTCCCCATCCTTAGTGAAAGAACAAACCACTAAAACCATGATGGCTGCAAGAGTAGCCCTAAGCACTGGTCCAGCAGCCTCCTCTGCTGATGCCAGGAAAAACAGACGTAAAACCCCAAGTACGCATGTCAAGCAACACACTCTCACCACCTGAACTAACTCCCCACTAGACACACTAACCAACTCACCTGACAAACTGACCCTGCCATCAGGTATCACCCCTCTGAGAGTCACATCCATATCTATACCGGTCGAAGCCACCTGGGACAACTCCTCCCCCCCTTCCACTCCAATAGTCTCATTCTCTGCCACCAACCATAGTCTCACCCCTCCCTCCTTCCCCTTCAATGCTACAATGAGGGATATCTCACCATCCCCCCCCTCCTCACCCTCCCCACAAACTTCCAACCCTACTTGACAACACACTCACGACACTCAGTCGACAACAGACATTGTCATGAAAGACACAAACCTCACCTCCCCTCCCCTGCGTGAAGAGGACCACACCCCCAAACGCCCCAACAAACTCCCCATAAGCCCTAATGGCAACATACACCCCTCCTCACCCCAATCCACAGAGACGGACTCAGTTGCTAAAACGCAGAACCACCTGGAGGCCATTGCCAAATGCACACTTAACAACACCACCAACAAGGACTCCCAGTGAGACCCAATTGATAAATACACGGTCCATGACACCTTCCCCACAGTTCACGATGCACACCCTGCAGTGGCCCTTGACAATATAGATGTGCAACGTGCGGTAGACTGGGTGCAACACCCAGGAGAGAAACTCCTTGCCATCCCCTTCAACAATGAAGCCCAAAACCTTAACACTCACCACATGATCAAAAGCAAAATCTTCTCTGCCCCAACCAAAATCACTAAATCTGACAACATAGGTATATCTGGCCCCACCCCCAGCAAAGGACATGCGATGCACCCCCACCTCATTCCTTATCTACAACCTAACCAAATCTCAATGGGACACCCTCCTCCAATGTGGCATCTGGTCATCACCAGACATAACCTTCCACGTCACCAGCCTCTACCCCCCCTGCCCCGACTTTCTCTTCACCATCAGGGGATTCACAATCCACATTATTGAAGAAGTCCAACAGACTATACGAGACATCTGGACAGACAACAATACCCTTGTCTTCATCCATGAAACGATAAACACTTTTGACCCCCCAGACAGACCTATTATCACCTCATGCATTCAACAATTCCTCGACTCCATGAGAGCTACCTGCCTCGAACTCAAATCCAGCGGAGGCAACCTGACACCACATTTCAACATCTATGCCTCTGGCCACTTCATAACCCAAGACGACCTCTGGTTCACCCTGAGAGACTTCCTCGCAAGCTGCACTTACACAACCTCCTTACAGGGTGACAGCAAAAACATAACTACCCCCTTCCACTGTGGCATTTGCCATGGTGTAGACCACCCAAGAGGATTATGCCCCTTCCCCAGCATTAAAGGCTGGAATGGGCCTAAAGTTAAACCTAACATCACAAATGCGCCCATAAGAGGAGGCCCCCCCAGGAAGGGAGGAAAAGAATTCCCCTGATATGCCTGAATCAAGACATACCTAGTCCTACATAGAATTGTGTACCCCCTTTGTCCCCTTGTCCCCATCCCTCTCCCGTGCCACCAACTAGTGCCACCAATTAGTAATACCTCCCCACATGTCATAAGGAAATAATAAAAGTCACAAATGTACCGCTCCCTCTTCCTTCACCTATTAGTGCCCCCATGAATCACCACAACCAACCCCCCCTTGTCCAGCCTGCCAGTCAGACTGGAACCCCAACACTGGGCTTGCCCACCCAAAACAACTTACATGGAGGACATGTCTCACACACAGACACTCCCTGCGCTACCAACTGCTCACACCCTGAGCAGCGCACTCACACCCACCCAAGTACGCTGGGCACACCCACCCCACACCCAACCCCAGAACATATTACATCCCTACATGAAAGATGAAGTGTAAATAGAATGAAAGCAAATATTAATATAGCCATTCTAAATATGAACAGCTTCGCCGCCCCTGCATGTAATATGAATGGCACCACTAAATGGTCATATGTATACCAGACTATGAAAAGCCACAACATAGCAATCTTAGCTCTCCAAGAAACACACCTCAATGAAGCCTGACTCCTCAAAATAGAAGCAGCTTTTGGCCTGAAACTAAAAATCATTGCTTCCTTCAACCCAACAAATCCACGAGCCTCTGCTGGAGTAGCTTTTGCCCTCAACAAGGGGCTCATCTCACCAATAAAAATCTCCCACTTTGAACTACAAGAAGGACGCGCCCTTGCAATCAAAATTAAATGGCGCAAATTGGAGGAAACCACAATCCTGAATGTCTATGCCCCCGTAAACAAAACTTTACACACCCCCTTCTGGGAAAATGTCGAAAGTGTGAGACAAAACCTTAGACTACAGAAACCTGACTTCATGTTGGGTGATTTCAATGTTACCAAAGATGCCATTGACCAAGCGCCAGCACATATAGATGACCCTAACACCATATCAGCACCTGCGAGACATAAGACACCAATGGAACCTCCTAGATACCTGGCACCACCACCACCCCAATGAGAGAACCTTCACCTATAGGGCAAACACAAATGGCCAACAAAGCCACTCCAGACTAGACAGAATATATACATCCCACCCCAATACCCAACACACCTTCGACTGGAAAGTCACCCCAACACTGGTCCAATCCGACCACTGGCTGACCACCATAAAATACACCCCAGCAGGGACCCCCCTTATAGGGAAGGGCTGATGGACATGGCCACTGTACTCCCTCCAAAACAAAACACTCTTAAATGAAATCTCACATTGAGGTCTCACTCTAGAACACAACCTAGAAAACCTAAAAACAACCAATGCTCCACATGACATGACAAACCCACAGACCCTTTGGAAACAATTCAAGCATGATATAAGAGCAATTGCTAAAAAACACACCAAAAACTCATACCTCAAATGCACGTCACAAATCAACAATATAAGCAAAGACATCCAAGAACTGACCGACATGCTGGACTTTGACACAAATGATGATCTGAGAATGAGGGAAGCCATCCTGGCAAATGAACTAATGCATCTACAATTCACTGAGATCCGCAACCATAAGGAATACCTCAATACCAAACTAGCAAACCATGGCAAATCTCTAGGCGGCATCTGGTCTGCTCTAGTGAAAGAAAAGAAGCCTTGGGACCTAATAGACAGACTCAAAATACCACAGACAAATCCCCCCCAGTTTGAACACTCCTCCCAAAGGATGGTGGAGCTTGCACAATCCTACCACAATAACCTACAACAAGAAGGATTAGACTGCTAAATGATGATAATGAGTACAACCATAAACTACAAGAGCTCCTAGACAAAATCCCAGAACAACAGAAACTCCAACACCCCGATGACTCGCCACTGAACCAGGAAATTACACATCTGCAAGTCGACAACACCCTAAAACTAACAAAAAACAATTTGGCAATGGGACTAGACGGCCTACCCTACGAACTTTGGAGAATGCTCCATTCCAACTTCATTAAAGCCTCTAGAACTAATAAAAAATACTTTAATATAATTTGAACCCTCACAATAATTTTATTGCCATTTTCAGCGCACTTGGCGGAGCTTGAATTCCACCCAAATCGGCACAGAAACCCCCTCAAACATGCGGGATGAATATCTCCCTCAAAACAGCTTCAATTCATATGAAATGTATTGTCCCTGAATCTCCTGAATGAGGGCTAGGCAGCCCCATTGTTTTCATGAGATTTGAGTGAGAATTGGTGGAGCTGGACTCAAGCCACCTCCACATGTGTATTAGATGAATTACAACTCAAAATCATGGTCTATATCTATTATTTTTCCCTCATGTTGTACCCATGGGCTGTCTTGAGGCAGCCCCATAGTGTTTTTGACTCAAGTGTTGTGGTGTGCAACGTTATTTCCAGTGCAATTGGAGTCGTGGCCAGCCACTCATCACCCCTCTCACCTCTCGATTCTGACCATCCTTCTTGTTTTTCACAGACAGAGAGGAGTGGGTTGCAAAGAGGGGTCCTATTCTGAACTCTTTCTACTACAGAGTAGCTAGGGTGTTTTTATATACAGGAGTCGTCTCCATTGCAGGTGGTGGCAGCAGGCGTGGACGAGGAGCAAAGGTGTAGGCGGTGAGCGTGAGTTCGTAGATAGAGACGTAGGTGGCGAGGATTTGAGAAAGAGGATGCATGGGGCAGCTTGCGCGGGTGTGGGATCTGTCGTCTTGCGGTGGCGGTGGCAGGGTCGTCTCCACTGCAGGTGTCGGCAGCAGACGTGGGCGAGAGCGCGCGAATGGATGGGGAGGCGATGTGGGAGGCGGCGTGCAGTGTGCTGTTGGCGTCGGCGACTGCTTCTCCTGCGGCAGCGGCGGTGTGGTGGCAGCTTCTGCTCCTGTTGTGGCGTGTCATGGCTAAGTTCATGGCCGAGGCCTTCTTGGTCTTCTGAGGTGGTGCTGGTGGCAAGGGGTTGCGACAGTGCGGCGGTGCTGGTGTCGCGTGAAACTACTAAAGCGGCGGCTGTGACTGAGAAGACTGAGACTGAGACTGAGAAGGTGGTGGTGGACTGAGCTGGTGCGATGGTGGAGGCAGACGGGGCGGAGGCGACGACTGAGGGCAATGCAGGGGCAATGGCGGCTGTGGCTGACAAGGGCGTGGCGGTGGTGGCTTGTGAGACAGTGGTGGAGGCGGCAGTGTGTGGCGCTAAGACGTTGGTGGCTGAGGCTGAGGCTACGGCGGCGGCTGACGAGACTAAGGCAGCTGGCAAGGCTAAGAGCGTGGTGGCAGCAGTTGACTGATCTGAAGCTGGGGCGACAGAGACGGCTGGCAAAACTAGGGGCGTGGTGGCGGCGGCTGAGACTGAGAAGGCTGAGGCTGAGGGCAGGGTGGAGATGGCGGCGGCTGGCGATGCTGGTGCTATGACGGACTGGGCTGAACTGACGAGTACGGGCGAGGCTAAGACGGAGACTGATGCAAAGTCGGCGGCTGGCACGACTGAGGCTACTGTGGCAACGGACGAGGCGATGGACGAGACAGTGCGTAAAGAGTCATGTGGCTTATTCATCAACCGTCCACCTGTCCAAACTCCTACTCCAGGATGACGACAGGGCATTCTTCCCTTCCCAGAGCTGCTCACCATACCTTGCTCTACCCCTCCATTTCAACCCCCTAAACCCTCATGGGCTCGAAGCAACGTGCTTCAAAATGCCGGCCTGCACTGACACGTACTACTGGCCAAAGGAAGGCTGCCCGAAAAAAAACTGGTGAAAATGAAAGTGACAGCTCAGGCACTCCCACTCGACCGAAGCGATCACAACCATGAGCTCAGGCTTCCAAGACATCCCTTCCTGCTATTGATGAGGATGGGGAGGAAGAGTCCTATGCCTATGTAAATGCAGAAGCCTGGGAACTCACTACAGCACAAACGCATGGACCACAAGACATGCAAAATTGTCGCAAAGGTGCATGGCCTCGATGTCAACTCACCCACACAGCTATATGGCTGGCCGCGAATCGCTTACAAGAGTACATATGTGCGTATTCCTTTCGTGCCATCTCCTCTTTGTCCTCACATCATCATCATCGTTGCCACCAGCACGCCACCCTCGCCCCCATCAACCACCACACGCCCTCGCCCTCAACGCCCCCGCCTTCACCATGCACTGACGAGTCCCAACGCACAGCCGAAGAGCCCTGTACCACGCCGCTGTCTTCGTTGCCATCGGATGGTGTTGCTACTGTACATTTCGGTATGCTTTTCTCCCCTTTTTTACTAGACTCTCATTTTGTTAGTCAGAGATCTGCACGCCACCTATGTGTCCATTTCCCAGCCTGCCGCCATCTTCCCTCTCCCTTTCTACTTCCATGCCCCCTCGCTCCTCTCCCTCACATCTGCCATCCAAGTTCTCCAATCGTCCCACCCGCAATCATGTTCGGCAGTGCCATCAGCGCCCAAGCGACCACCCACCAGCACTCTCCCTATCCCCCCTCCAGCCTCTCCTTTGCATCATCTCCCCCTCCTTGTGTCGCGACTCGACCACACCCCTCGTCACCACACCTGGCCTTGGCCATCCTTCACAAATCGCCACATGCCATTACCACAGCCGCTGGAGACCACGACTCGATACCTTGCATTGTCCAGCTTCGGTCCCCTTCTCACGTCTAGATTTCCTTTCATATGACTGTCTTTTGTGCTTTTCCTGTCCCTTAGCCTTAGTTCTAACCTGTATCTGCTACCATGTTGAATAAAGTTGCCCTGTTGTTCCCTTATCATCTGTGTGAACCTGAGTGCAGTCGAATGAACAAACACGTTCTCGCGTTCCTGCTAGGTGCTCCTCCTCTTTGGAGCTTCAGTCTTATGAAGTCATTCTGCATTCTTGGACACACTTCACCGCCCCATGGGCTCAGGTGTGCACTTCCTGGGGGGGCTCCTTCCCGGCACACGACCGTGCTACTGTCACACGATATGAGGGAAACGACGTTGCACACCACAATGCTTGAGTCAAAAACACTATGGGGCTGCCTCAAGACAGCCCATGGGTACAACATGAGGGAAAAATAATAGATATAGACCGTGATTTTGAGTTGTAATTCATCTAATACATATGTGGAGGTGGTTTGAGACCAGCTCCACCAATTCTCACTCAAATCTCATGAAAACAATGGGGCTGCCTAGCCCTCATTCAGGTGATTCAGGGACAATAAGTTTTATGTGAATTGAAGCTGTTTTGAGGGAGATATTCGCCCCGCACATTTGAGAGGGTTTTCTGCGCCGATTTGGGTGGAATTCAAACTCCGCCAAGTGTGCTGAAAATGGCAATAAATGACATACAAAAATTCACTGTGGATCCATGCTTCACATTTGCGGAGGATTGGATGTGCCCTATATTCAAAAAGAAGGACCCATCGGAAATTCAGAACTACTGCCCAATCACACTTCTAAACATGGACTACAAACTACTCACAAAGATCCTTGCAACCCAACTCATAGAGCCAATCCATGCCCTCATCCACCCCAACCAAGTGGGCTTCATACCCTGCTGCTCCATCTTTCACCACATCAGACTAATGAAAACCATAATAAATTATGCCAAAGCCACCAAAACAGATGGGGCAATCATTGCCCTAGACCAAGAGAAAGCATACGACAAAGTACACCATAACTATCTATGGAAATCTCTCGAAACCTTCAACCTCCCCCCCCTCTTCATCAAAACCATCAAGGTGCTTTACACAAATGCCAAAACACAAATAATGATCAATGGTATCCTAAGCAAACCTTTCCAAGTCCAGTGAGGAGTCCACCAGGGTGACCCCCTTTCCTGCCTACTCTTCAATCTCACAATAGAACCCTTAGCTTGCAGCCTTAGGAATGACAAACAGTACCAAGGGTTCCCAATACCCAACCTAGTACATAACCCACGTATCACACTATTCACAGACGACACCACAATGCATTAGACACATGGGAACCAGTTCTAGACAAAATTGAGAAATCACTATCCCAATGGAACTGCACACACCCAACACTATATGGCAGAGCCCGCATCATCCAAGCAACCATAGGAGAAACCACACAATTCCTCACAAAAGCCCAAGGAATGCCTGCACACATCGAAGACACCACAATTAAAATAATCCACAATTTTATTTGGGAGGACGACTCAACCCTGAGAATTGCAATGGACACCCTATACCGCCCCCTCAACAAAGGCAGAATAAACCTCCTTGACATCAAATCAAGGAACGATGCAATAGACATAATATGGATTAAAGGATTCCTCAACCTCTCCCCTAATCACCCAACCTGGGCCACCATAACAGACCTCATAATAAATGAGACTGCTCCGATGAAGATCCACCCCAATGCCCGCACAAACTGTTTCCTACAATCATGGAAACCCCCAAGTAGAGGCAAACAAATTGCAATACTAAACAATGAGATAGTCCGACTGCTGAAGACCACCAAAAAATACAACACCACACTTTCTGCGATATGCCTAGCCCCAAACCTGAAAACCCAGATCCCATGCTGGTACCACCCTGACACGGAAACACTTAGACAATCAACTAAACTGACTAAATGCCTCCTTGAAAAGCACCATCTCCACACAGTAGGCAACCTCATACGAACTTCCAGTTGCCTAACCAAACAAAGACCTGAATCACCACACACTAGAAACAACTTCTGTACTTGCCATGACTGTATAAAAGACACACAAGACAGCTGTACCACCCCCCATTACTGCACTGAAGAAAGCTTATTGCGACTGAATCAGATAGCCCCTAAGTTCAACCCACAGGACCCCGAAATTGTGAACCTTAACATGTCCCTCACACCCTCACACAAAGCGAAAAACCTTGAAGCACGACAAACAAATGATGAAATAAGATTTGACCCTAGCATAGCATGCAACAACTCCCTAACTAGCGCCTTCTGAATCTTCACTGACCCAAATAAGACCAACCAACAACCAGCACAAAGAACACCCCTTGGGAATGCACACCTACGACACGACACCATCCGAGTATACACTGACGGAGCCTGCCTCAACAACGGAAAAATGAATGCCCAGTGTGGCAGTGGGATATGGTTTGCACCGAACGATGAATGAAACACTGCCATAAAAATCCCTGGCCCACATCAATCCAACCAAGTTGGTGAAATAGCGGCCATCATAGCCACCATATCCATAATCCCACCTTTCCATCCAATAATCTTAATGACTGACTCAAAATATGTAATAGATGGACTGACCACCCACCTGAGCTCATGGGAAGACAATGGATGGATCAGCATTAAAAACGCCCCCTTCTTCAGAAGGGCAGCCTTCCTACTAAAATCTAGATCTGCTACAACAGACTTCCTCTGGGTCAAAGGACATGACGGCACACTGGGGAATGAGGAAAGCGACTGCCTTGCCAAACTAGGAGCTACTAAACCCAACATAGACCCTCTGACCCTATCCATCCCCGAGGAATTTGACCTCCAGGGGGTGAAACTAGCATCACTCACACAAACCATTGCTTACAAAGGAACAAGGGACTGCAAACCAAAAACCACATGTGCATCAACAGAAAGGAACCTACAAATCACCAGAGATGCCATTAAAACTTACAATGACACAATGGAAACAGATGAGTCAATATGGGAAAGCATATGGAAGAACTCCCTAAGAACCCGGATCAAGCACTTCCTACCCAAGGTATTACATGGCACTTACAAAATTGGCACATACTGGGCCAACATCCCCAACCATGAACACCGCCAACTCTGCCCCACCTGCAGAGTTATGGAAACAATGGAACATATTATAATACAATGCGCAAGCCTACCCTCTAGGCTCATATGGACACTTGCATGAGAAATGTGGCCACACCAACTGAACCTATGGCCTGAAATCACCCTCGGCGCCATGATGGGCTGTGGAGCCCTATCCCCACCAATTGTTAGGATTCTCTTGTTCTCCAACTGTCACCTGTTTTGCTGACTCATCTGTGATTACTCATATGTCCACTTATTGATCTGGCTTAGTGATTGCTTAGTGATTGCTTACTGATTGCTTACCGATTGCTTACTGATCCTGATCAGTAAGAGCTTACTCACTGCTTACTGATTCATGACAGATACTAGGAAAGAATGACTCACGCGTGAGTCATTTCTAACATTCTTGAATTGTGCTTCTGTATTTGGATACTACTGGCTCTCAGCTATGTGCACCCCGAGTTTCGTACGAATCGAATCAGGAGTTATCAGGATATAGTATAAATAGTCTGTGATACCAAGAAGTTGAGCCTTATGCTCGACTTACACTTTTAACAAGACAATCATCTTGTCTATCGATCTAAACAAAATTGTAGTGCAGACTCTACCTGAAAGAGGCCCCTCTCTTTTCTACATCCAATCTTCCTGAGATAATATCAAAGGGTTCGAAGTCTAGTGCTTGAACTATATCAAGCAACTCTTTCACTAAAGAGTCGGTACTAAGATCTGACGGATCTTAACACCAATGACTGTAAACCTTGAAGTAGCAACTGGGAACATCCCCCCACAACACCCCCCCAAAGGGACCAAATGCCTCTTACAAATACTAATATCAGAGGCCTCATATCTCATCTGGGTCCTTAGATGTGAAAGATGCATATAGGGCCAAATGCACACCACACGTGAAGTGAAAACTAGGTGGGAAAACACCATCAACAAAGACTAACAATGACAAAATCACTGCACTGATAATAAAATGAGACAAGAAATTCCGAACACTAGTTGAAAACACCTGGGAAGGGGTCCTTCTGAAAGAGATGGATCTCCCCCCTGACTGGCTCCAAAACTGTGAGGTTTTAGTGGGTAGGAGGCTGCCCTATGTACCTGAGTCCCACACTGACCTATCAGGCCATGCGTAAATGCATTTCCCCCTCACACCCAGTCTCCCGCACTGGCTTCAGCACATTAGATAGGGCTGATCTGCTTTCTCCCACTATCTAACACATATTCATAGTAATTAAATTTGTATTTATTGCCATTTTCAGCGCACTTGGCGGAGTTTGAATTCCACCCAAATCGGCGCAGAAAACCCTCTCAAACATGCGGGGCGAATATTTCCCTCAAAACAGCTTCGATTCACATAAAACTTATTGTCCCTGAATCGCCTGAATGAGGGCTAGGCAGCCCCATTGTTTTCATGAGATTTGAGTGAGAATTGGTGGAGCTGGACTCAAGCCACCTCCACATGTGTATTAGATGAATTACAACTCAAAATCATGGTCTATATCTATTATTTTTCCCTCATGTTGTACCCATGGGCTGTCTTGAGGCAGCCCCATAGTGTTTTTGACTCAAGTGTTGTGGTGTGCAACATTGTTTCCAGTGCAATTGGAGTTGTGGCCAGCCACTCATCACCCCTCTTGCCTCTCCATTCCGACCATCCTTCTTGTTTTTCACAGACAGAGAGGAGTGGGTTGCAAAGAGGGGTCCTATTCTGAACTCTTTCTACTACAGAGTAGTTAGGGTGTTTTTATATACAGGAGAGAGGTACTAGAGATGAAAGGCATGAAAGTGAATCAAGACTGGTTGAGATGGTTGAGGCAGTCATGAAAGGCTTGAGACATGAAACCATCGCGTGTGCAGGGTGTGGCATGCATGCATAGTCAGTGGCAAGGGCTGGGCAATGCGATTGAGGTCTCGATGTCACACATGAGGTGGCTTGTGGTGTGTGGCCAGTGGATGGCCTGGAATGAGAGGGAGGTGGCAAAGGATAGGAGGAGGTGTCATGTCCTATTGCATTTCCCACATGTCATTCCATGGCCAGCCATATGGCTACCTTACACCTCCCAGGGGCTTGAAACTTTGACTGTCCTCAGTCAAGCATCTGAATGCGAGTGTTTTGAGCCTTTTGTGTCTGAATTGAGGCGGCTGTCATGGCTGCTTGTGCTGCAGAAGATGTGAAGGTGGTGATTGGCGATGGCAATGACGGAAGAGGCGAGGGCAATGGGAAACGGAGGCGATGGAGACGAGGGCGGCGGTGACAAGATGGTGGCTGCGTGGCAGTGGTGTTGTCTTGTGGCAGTGGTGGCGTGGTCGTCTCCATTGCAGGTGGTGGCAGCAGGTGTGGATGAGGAGCAAAGGCGTAGGTGGTGAGCATGAGTTCGTAGATAGAGACATAGGTGGCAAGGACTCGAGAAAGAGGATGCATGGGGTGGCTTGCACGGGGGTGGGATCTGTTGTCTTGCGGTGGTGGTGGCGGGGTCGTCTCCACTGCAGGTGTCAGCAGCAGACGTGGGTGAGAGTGCGCGAACAGATGGGGAGGCGATGTGGGAGGCGGTGTGCGGTGTGCTGTTGGCATCAGCGACTGCTTCTCCTGTGGTGGCGGCATGGCGGCGGCTTCTGCTCCTGTTGTGGCATGTTGTGGCTAAGTTCGTGGCCAAGGCCTTCTTGGTCTTCTGGGGTGGTGCTGGTGGTGAGGGATTGCGACGGTGCAGCGGTGCTGGTGTCGCGTGAAACTACTAAAGCGGCAGCTGAGACTGAGAAGGTGGTGGCGGACTGAGCTGGTGCAACAGTGGAGGCGGACAGGGCGGAGGCAACAACTGAGGACGATGCAGGGGCGACGGCGGTGGTGGCTGACAAGGGTGTGGCAGCAGTGGCTTGTGAGACGGTGGTGGAGGTGGTGGCGTGTGGCGCTAAGATGTCGGTGGCTGAGGCTGAGGCTATGGTGGCAGCTGACGAGACTAAGGCAGCTGGCAAGGCTAAGAGCATGGTGGTGGCGGTTGACTGATCTGAAGCTGGGGCGACAGAGACAGCTGGAAAAACTAGGGGCGCGGTGGCGGCGGCTGAGACTGAGAAGGCTGAGGCTGAGGGCAGGGTGGAGACGGTGGTGGCTGGCGATGCTGGTGCTATGATGGACTGGGCTGAACTGACAAGTACGGGCGAGGCTAAGACGTAGACTGATGTGAAGTCAGCAGCTGGCACGACTGAGGCTACTGTGGTGATGGACGAGGCGATGGACGAGACTGAGGGCGATGAGATGACTGAGGGTGCAGGACCGGATGAGATGAAGGCAGGGGTGGCAGACAAGGCTGTGAGGGCTGAAGTGGCGGGCAGTGCTAAAACGTCAGTGGGCATGGTTGAGATGGTGGTTGTGCATGGAGCTGAGACAGTGGCCATAGCAGGTGACACTGAGGGTGTGGGAGCTGGTTGGGCAAAGACGGGGACAGTGGCGATAGGTGATGTCATGGCTGAGGCTATGGCAGCGGGGACAGATGAGGTGGCGACAATGGTGAATGCAGGCGATGCTGGGACAGCGAGGGCAGGTGGAGCTGAGGCACTGATGGCCAGTGAGTTGAGGATGGAAGCGGTGAATGAGGTGACAGGAACGGCGGACGAGGTGGGAACTGCAGGGACGATGGGCAAGGCAGGCAAGGCGGAGGTGATGGTGCACAATGTAGGGATGGAGGCTGGAGCGGGCATGGGTGCAGGGTATGTGTAGTCGTCTTCGTCTTTGTCTGCAGAGCAGAGTTGGCATTCCTGCTGAATGTCACAGGGATGCTGAGAGAATATCTTGACTAGTGTGTTGAATACTTCTCAGAAATCGACAAAGTGCCTCTGCTGTTCATTTGGACACCAGGGGCCGAGATGTTGGGAGACCATCCGGCGGTCATCTGGGTGGAGTCCGAGCCAGAATGACTTGTTGCAATCTTCATAGCACAGGCAGCACGCATGGACAAGGGGACCGCAGATTGCCCTGAAACTCCGGTAGTATTTGTCTACATCTTCCCGGTCACACATGCGGAGTCTTGACAAGGAGGTGATAAGGTCCTCCAGATCCCACTTGAGCTTGAGGTATTCTAACTGAGTCAGCATGCTGAAGGAGTGTGGCATGTGGTGAAGACAGATGGCAGGTTGATGCAGGCAGTGTGACTGGTGCGGCTGCGACTGTGGGTGTGGAGGGCCAAATGCGAGTTGGAAGGCAGCGGTGTGACTGATGCGGCTGAGACAGCAGGTGTGGTGGGAATGAGGGCAAAGGATGGTCAGATGGAGAGGTGAGAGGGGCAATGAGTGGCTGGCCGTCACTCCAGTCACACTGAAAACAATGTTACACACCACAACACTTGAGTCAAAAACACTATGGGGCTGCCTCAAGAAAGCCCATGGGTACAACATGAGGGAAAAATAATGGATATAGACCATGATTTTGAGTTGTAATTCATCTAATACACATGTGGAGGTGGCTTGAGTCCAGCTCCACCAATTCTCACTCAAATCTCATGAAAACAATGGGGCTGCCTAGCCCTCATTCAGGCGATTCAGGGACAATAAATTTCATATGAATTGAAGCTCTTTTGAGGGAGATATTTATCCTGCATGTTTGAGGGGGTTTCTGTGCCGATTAGGGTGGAATTCAAGCTCCGCCAAGTGCACTGAAAATGGCAATAATTACAAGAATATGACACTCTCCAAAAAAAAAAAAAATGCAATCCAGGTTGTGATGCAACCACATGATATGCAGACAGAGACAAACAATTTGTAATGGATTTTACCATTTTAGGAAAGTCAGTGTGGGGGAGAGTAAGGGGACTTATACCTGTGCAGGTTTGCAAACCCTTGCCATAAATTTTGACTGATTGCATGGTCACCTGCCAAGCCTGACAAGTTCCTGGGCAACTACTGTGTATAATACATGTTGGGGAGGACTACCCAAATCAAAGCCTGACCAATAAAAAACCCCGGACGAGTATTGACCCTAACAGTGACGGCTCGTACCTACCTAGCTACCTAGCTTCTCCAATACTGTGCGATGTCATGGAACCGATCAACTACCTTCGTGAAATAAGACGTCTCATTCAAGAGTGTTTCGAAGTGCTTCATCGCCTCTTCCTCCGTAAGATCTAGTAAGAATTTCTCCTGCAACAATTCATGCACGTTTCTGCCCTTGATGTCTGGGATATTTGCATCGACCATGAGGGTAACGAGGTTGAGAATAAGATTTGCACTCTGCCGAAGGATACTGAACGCGGTAAAGCAGAAGTTCGTGAAGCGCGCATAGTGCTGCGACTGTACACCGCCCATGCCGTCAACCATCTCTTTGCAAACCTTTACAGCTGGGGGATACAGCTTCGGATCATGCCCAAGTATGTACCCAAAGTCGACGTGGAAGAAATGACCTGATGGAGCGTTTCGTTCAAAAGACTTCTTAACGACCGCAAAATTGGGGCTTACCATCCGGAGCGACGAGTAAATTATCCAGATGACGGTCGCCGACGCCAAGCAAATATGTGACGACGCAATACCCCGCTGAACATGGAAAAATGAAGAATAAATGTAAGAGGTAAGCTATCAGGCTTACCGCAACTGCGAACGAATGCGTCAATGACGTTCGGGTCGACCCCATATGTCCCAACACTACCCTCATCGGGGTAATGCGCGCGCATATAGTTCAAGAGCGTCCCGTTTTCACTTACGATGTTGGCGATCGTTTTACTTGGGACGAATTGCATCATGCCTTGCTGAGGCCCTGTGGCGAGTACCGGATAAGGCGTCAACTTCACATCAAGGTTCTCTTGTCGGAGCAGTCGATCCATAAGAGTGAAAAGCTGGATGACAAGCTGGTCCTGACGCAAGTCGTCCCCGTCCTTGAAGATAATGGGATACTCCGATCCGTCGGAACAGATGAAATACAGCAAGAGTGGAGACAAGTTGGACTTGAAGATTGACGCTTTTTCGGGAATAATGCCCACCACTTCGATACTTCCGTTGAGCGGAAGAGGAAGAGGTGTTATCGAAAGAAGGTTATTCCTCGAGTCGGCAAGGAAGGAACGCAGTTTCTCGATTCTCTTTGGCCGCGGCTCCTTCTGATTACTAAATTCTTTGGCACGTTTCGCTAGTGAGGCAACCAGCTCCGCCTGACGGCCAAGAAGTTCTCTACGCTCCTTGCCGTTCTCGGACTACAGAATACATATGAGCACAGTTTGATTAAACTGAGTAGGCAGTGTACCTCTTGTAACTGTTTTAAGAATTGGAAGATGACCTTACCGTATTTCTTACCCATCAAGCGATCCTCCAAAGCAACCTCTACGGTCAAATACCAATACAACCTATATCCAAGAACGTGGTTTTTCACAGCGCGGGTAACCAAGAACTCCGCAAGACCGCTGTCATCGTATGATACAGCGCTTGTGGTCGAACGCGATGATCTTGCGTCGCTGGCGGAGCTCTCGAATTTGAGGGCTTGAACCAGCTGCAAAAGGTATAACATAAGTTCCTAAACAGGGTAAGTAGGAACTCATGCCACAGTACAAGAGGTAACTCTCACTTCATCGTCTGCTCTCGCCAGCTGCTTGACGGCAAAAGCCCGAACTCGTGAATCAACAATACCAGGGCCGAGGAGCTCTAAAGCGTCATCGGTATCTATCTCAGTCCACATAGGAAGCAGCTCTTCGACAGCCTGTTTCACCTCCATAGGGTCTCGCCATGTCACCGATTTCACAAACTTTGTAAGACCACGTTTGTCGCGTGCGAGGTAAAAGCGGTATTTCCAGACCAGATCTTTTTCCTCTGATGTTAGGATTCGGCTTGGCGCGTAGTTCAAGATGACCTAAACGACCCGGCCATATTTCAGTCGATGCGAATCCTCAGCAAGACGGAGCGCACCCCAAGCTCATCTCGCAATTTCGTGTTGGGCTTCAGCTCACGGTCATAGGGGCTGCTGCGATGACTACGCACGAGGCGACGGTGCTTATCCTCGACGGGATTATCACGCGGGATGTCGGGATCCATAACGGCCCACATAGTCAGGTCGGTGTGAAACGATGCGGGAAGCAATGGGGGACCTTGGGAATGCGTAGTAGGTGGTGATAGCGATGGCTGGGAGGCCGAAGACACGGTTTCCTGAATGCCAAAAAGTCAAGCGATGACAGCCGAATAAATGCACAGAAAGGGACTCCACCAGCTCGCTAAAGATAACAGGGAAGTCGAAGCGAGGTAAATCGATATATAGATAGAGATTGTTCGATTTTTCGGCCTCTTCCTTCACTACAGTTAGCAATGTACACAACACGAAACGGTATGCGGGTACCTACTGCATGGATCTCCGACATCCTCCGGAAAACCAATTTGTCGAGCCACTCAGATTTGGGCATATCACCTCGTTCGTGCTTCTTCACAAGCTAAAATGCACCTCAGTTCTTCAGCCTCGGGGAGCAGGGGAAAGTTTCACCTTTTCCAACCTCCCATCTCATCTCTGACACCTGATTTGCTCGGCGTCGTAGTTTCCACACTCCCATCAGCTTCCTTACCCGACCACAACAACATTCGATGCTTCCCTCTTCGCAGCGTCCTGCCGACTCCAATTATTGTTCATCAACCAGTATTAACCCGGAGAACACACCATTTCTTACTGAACAGTCGAAAAGTCGTGCCACCCACGGGCGTCGCTGCACGAGGCCCTGCTATATCCCATACGGTGAACGTGATCTGAGAGCTCAGCGGAAGGTCGCAGTAGCGGATCGGTAAAGTGATCCACTCGTTCCACCTGGTAAGAAGAGTTGGCTTGGAAATTCGATGATAGAGACTACAGTGGAATGCTGACGTATAACTACTCTTGAATGTCTTATAGGATGTCCGGAATGGAATGGTGAGGGGTTTATTATCGGCGAGGAGGGTGGCAAGTGACAAAAAGATCTGAGGCGAGCTTCTTATGATGTAAGGAACCTTTGGATGGCTAGAGGACAATTTGGTGACGGGGCGTACGGGGATTGAACACCATGGAAGCGCAGTTCTGGTTTTTCGATAAGCTCTGTGAAAGGTCGGGGGTTGACGCACGCCTTCTAGCTGAGATCTATCTTCAAGGTCAACACACGGCAAGAACCCGAATATAAGCGTAATCCGACCACCGACATTCGAAAAGTGACCGGAACTTTGAGATCGCAGGAGCGTCCGAAAGTAAAATCTTCCTTGTTATCCTTGTCCATCTGAAGATAGAAGGAGGGGAGACGACACGACTGAGCTGTAGCTGATTGATAATCACGACCAAGTAAGTCGCGCCATCTCTCGGGACTCACTCTGTACTCTATTCAATACCGCTACACGAAAAGAGGTATTCAAAAACCACTGATTTCCCTGTCCTTGAAGGATGTTCGTTCGCTGTGCCCATCGACAAAGTACTGTACAGACATAATTCACGACAAGGCTCTGTCCGTCCGGGACGTACATGATCACGGTCTCGGTTTGCATGGCTG